>VZTB01005697.1:436570-457953 GCA_013397245.1 Thryothorus ludovicianus | reverse complement strand
GGCCGTGGGTGTGCGTGTTGGGGGGAAACAAGCGGAGCTCAGAGCTGGGGGGGGGCAGCAAGAAGGCTTTCGTTTGGGTGGCTCCGGGGCAGGAAAGGGGCTGGATAGGGCAGGGAAAGCCGCGGGCGTGGGGTGGAAATGACTGTGTTGGGGGCGGGAGAAGAGCATAAACTACCCCACGTAACCAGCCAGCGCCTTGCCATCGCAGCCCCGCACGGGGAGGCGGCTCCACGCGTGGGCCGCCCCACGGCTGCCCCCAGGCGACAGCCCCTGCCCCTTTCTCCAGCCGCAGGGGCTGCCGCGGCCGCGTCTCTGCGCACCCCGGCTCGGGCCCTGTGCCGGGCCCGACGGCGCGGTGAGGGGCAGGGATCCCGGGCCGCCCCGGGGAGAGGAGGGCTTTGCAGTCCCCTCCCTCCTCGGGCTGTACTGGCTCCCATAGAGACGCCCTCCAGGCAGAAAGGGGCTTGGGGAGTGGGAGCTGTCTTGGGGAGTCGGCCTGCCGCCCGCTCACTTCCCTCCGTCCCGCTCAGTGCAAGGGAGGGAGGAGAGCTGATGTGTCCTTAGAGGCTGGAGCACACCCGCAAGCTCCTGGGCTTATGCACCGCACGTGTAGCCAGTCGCGGGTGGACACCGAGGCAGCGACTCAAAGGAAAGAGGAAAAGGGAGGGATCGGGATCGGGCCGTATGTAGCCCTGTGCAGGAACAGTACCGACACCCTCGCTCTTGGTTCACTCTGCAGTTCACCTGCAGAGGGGCTGTCTCGCCCCGCTGCCAGCCCGGTCCTTGCCCACAGAAACCCGTCAAGGTGAACGGGACGAACAGCTCCGCCGGTACTTGCCTGGGTCGGCTCCTACCGGCTGAGGGGAAGGGGCAATCCTTAATTTCCATCCTGAAATCGGCGAAAGCCCGGGTCGGAGGCAAGACAAGTGTAGGGGAGGGTGCAGATGCCACCCGCGATGGCCCCCCCCCCCTCACTGTGCCGTCGGGCGTCTCATCGGGCGTGGTGGGTCTCCATCGCCCCCGGTCAGGGCCGTAGGAGCCCCCCAGCTGCAGGGGCGAAGTGGGGGACTGATGGTGCTGGCAGGGCACAGGTCGCCGTGCAGGGCTGCCGTGGTGGCTGCGAGGTCGTTCGCATACGAGTGATAAAACACGCCGGAGGGGGGGGCGGGGAGGCGAACCCCCTCTCCCCTCCGCTCCTAGAACACCGTTCGGCATTAGTGCAAGGGCTGGAGGTTCCCAAATTCAAGCAAATAGCAGGGAAAAACTGCTAAATATCATCTGGGAGACGGAGAAGAGAGAGGTACTTAACTTGAGCGAAGCAGCCGGGACCCGGCATGATTTTAATTGCTTCGAATTTTTGATATTAAATCGCTTAAAAATCGAACAGGTCCAATGTCTTCCGTCCGAAAACGACCGCGAACGGGACGGGTTTGTCGCCGGGGTTGGGATAAATGGGAATTCCCCCGCGACGGCAGCGATGCGGCGGCGAGGGAGGCTGCGCGGACGCGGAGATTGCGCGGCGGCCGCGAGCGGTCCCAGAGCCGAAAGCTCTCTTCTTGCCGGCAGGACACCCAGCCCGGCACAGAGCTGAAACCCTAAACGTTGAAAAGAAAAAAGGGTTTCCTGTGGGGGAGAAAACCCGTACCATCCTCTTCCCCTCCTCCCAAATCTACAAATCCCGCAATTTAGTCCACGGGGAGTGCTCACGCAGAGTTGCGGGAAATGGTACATGATGAAGGATATTATTTTTAGGGCGTGGGGCTGGAAATGGAGGGATAACCCTAGGCTTTGCAGAGCAAGAGAGCGGCAGGTGGGGAAGCAGTGCTGGATACAACCGGACGAGTCAGCGCGTCAGCTGTGGGTGACACGAGTTGCTTGTGGGAGGAGGGAGAAGGAAAGAAGGACCCCACGCCATCCATCCTCCCCGAGCAAGCCAGAGCCTGAATTTGCCGGGCAGCCGTGGCCGTGCGTGCTCCCGCTGTGCGCGGCTCCAAGGAGCGGGGGCGGCCTGCGGCCCAGGCACCTGCCCTGCCCTGATCAGGAGCCGATCCTGCCCTTGCCCGCGAGTTTCACGGACCTGGGAGCAGCTTCCCAGCCCGGGCGTGTTTTATAGTCTAAACCCCGTTTGGGTGGGTGGCAGCGCTGCCGCTGTGCCGTCCCGAGGCCCCACGGGGGAAAGGTGTCGCGGGTGGAGCCTCAGGGAGCCGCGGGCAGGGCCCGTGGGGGCGGCTCAGCCCTGCCCGGCCTCTGACTCCCGTCCCTTCCGCCCCACGGCCCCTCCTGCCTGGCCACGAGTGTTCCTGCTCATGCCTGCTTGGTCCCACTTGTGCCTGCCTGTACTTGTCTGTCTTGCCTGTGCCACCCTCCCTGCCTGTCCTGCCTGGTCCTGCTTCTCCTGCCTGTCCCTGCCTGCCCAGCCTTCACCCCCTGGACTAGCAACCCTCAGCCTCTGCCCCTGGTGCTGTTCATAGCTGGCAGGGAGCTCATGGACCTTTGTTGGGGGCTGTACCCTCTTGCAGGGTACATCTCTCTCATCTGTACTAAGGAGGAGGGAAACTGCTTCCTGTGGGAAAGGAGAGAAGGGTCAACAGGACAAATCCAGTCAGCTCTCCCCTATCCCAAACCTGGAAGCAGCTTCCCAGGCACCTGCCATCACCAACCTGGATGGCAGATTGTGTTTAAAAGTTGGAGCCATGCTACTAAATATTTTACAGGAGCTGTTTAATATTCTCCTACCCAGTTATTAAACACAAATGGGAGTAAATAAAAATGGCAAAGTAAAGCAAAATAAAAACCCTTCTTTCACTCTACTAAAAGGAATATTTGAATTCCACAAAAACACAGATTATCCACAGTGACATAAGACTTTGCTTTTAAAACTATAGCCAAATACAAACCATCCCAGCTCAGACCAAGCTTAGGCACAGCCTCAATCCCAAGGTCCATGGGCTAGGGCAGGCCAAAGACAGGGGCCTGCTGCTTTGATTTCTACCCCAACTCAGATACCCTCATTGTGGGGGACCTCCTTTGACTTTTTTGTTCTCATTTCTTGCAGGACAGGGAAGCAGGCTTGGCCCAGAGCAGATTTTTAGGATCCAAGTTTGCTGGTGGTGAGCCAGGGCAGCAGCAGGTGCTGGCTTCAACAGCCGTGCCCAAGTGCCCAAGTGTGCCTAACTGCTGGGGACAGCCTTTGGATTCTTTTCCCCCCTGCTCTCTAGCACAGAAAAAAACCCCAAACCCTTCCTTGAAACTGTTCATCATGCAATGCCTGAAAACCTTGAATTATTTTTATGCCATCACCAGACCCAGGGCAATCTGCCCCGGATTTTGTCAACATTTACTTCATCGGTATTTAGATTTCTATTCTCTAGTTGGCAATGTTCATATGCCAAATGCATTTGCCATTTAGTGCATTCTGCCAGGGTTTGAGAAATACAACCCAGGAATGAGATTAACCTGGGAGCATACCTGTGTGTTTGATGGTTGCAGCTGGCACCTGGGATCTTTTCAGGGGTATGAACCAGCCAGGCAGTCCTTGGAGAGGGAACTTTGAGCTGGGTGCATGCAATTCTGCACCAAGTGGCTCTTAAATACAAAGTAGAGAAAATGGCAAGAACTTAAGCCCAAATACAAAAATGAACTCTGGGCATTGAGCTCTTCCAGTGGGGTAGAGAAGCAGGAAGGTCAATAATCCCAGTTGTCCAAGATGGTAATGAGCTGGAAAGATAAGGATTTAGCAACATTTTATGGCCATTTAAATGGAACTACATTCAGTGCTTTGTAAGGTACCATAAAGCATAAGTCTCTCTGCCTCTTGGCTGCTCCAGTTCTGTTTTGTGTTTTACCCAGAAAGAGACAATGTCTGCAATTGCAGCTGAAACCCCTCTAGACACAGATAACACGTACACGTACCTACACCTGGTTCCCAGCCCTCCCCTCCACACAGGCACCAGTCTCACCCAAATACCCTCAGATCATGCTCATTAGAAGAATAAATTCCACAGGGATTTCCCAGAATATGAGGGAAGGGAGAACAACCTTGAAAGGCAGATGATGCTGCTGGCATCCACTTGCTTTCTCCCCTGAGCTCTTTAATGACAATACCAATCCCTTACGACCCCACAGAGCATAGGGCACAGAGTGACAGCAAGGTCCCCTTTAATTACAGATGTGGCCTTATATTAGTGGCCTGTTTTGCAGTGTTTTCTTTATTTTTATTACTTTGTCCCTTAAGAAGCAGAGTCCCAGCTTTTCTAGGGACTAAGGCATTGCTCTCCCCCTTTCTCAGTTGCCTATCTGTTGAAGAACTAAGAATTTTACAAAACCCATTTATTTTATCTAAAGCAAATTTAAAATGTCAAGGTGGAGGATTTTATTTTAAAAAATTGTCCTGACAGCTGGAAAACATGGAGTCAAATCATCATCAAGTCCATCTTACCTGCAGCCCTACCAGATGCATCTCTTGTAGCTTCCACTCTCCCCAAAGAACCTGGGGGTCTGACAAGCCAGCAGGAACAGGGTGGGGAGGAACACTTATCCCATCCTCTGGTTGGGCAGCTGGGCAGCCCAGATATGGAACTGGAAATGGTAATGCTGAAATGAATGTGCAGACAGCCCAAGCTGGTCCCCAGGGGAGAGGGCTGTGCACATTTTGTCTGCTCCCTCTGCCCGCTGGTTTGAGGAGGGCAGCCTTCACCTGCCGAGGGAAGGACCTTGTTGGGGCAGTGCCCATGCTCTGACACGACAGGACACATTCCAGCTCAGGATTCCTCATGGCCACACTGGACTTCTGACTCATTTGCTGTGCTAGCACAGGCCCTGGTTCTCCCCAGTGACAAAAGGGAGCAATATGACAATACGTGAGTTGCTGGTGACATGGATGTGCAGGCTTGTCTGGGGCTGCCAGCTCTGGGAACGAGTGTAGCTCGATGCTGGCAGAAGGTGCTTGATTGATGGCTGGGTATTATGGGGCTACAGTAGATATGTTGTGCCAGCTTCCGTGTACCCAGTCCAGAAACCCAGGGATTATATCAAAATGGCAGCTTACAACCATGCCTAAATAATAAAGGTGCTCTCTTACAAGCGCAGTGAACCCAGCCATTTCCTAATGCCAGCGCTACATTTGCTTTCCACATTTGCATCTGCGGTTTGTCTGAGCTCCGCACGTTGGGGAATTTAAAAACAATCATTCGTATTTTTTTCCTTGTTTCTGAATGAACTAGGCTCCTGCAGAAAAATAGCAGGGGGGAATATATTTCTGTTCAGGGATACAGCATTCTAGTCAAGGCATTTGGAGAGTAAAAGCATAAATGTACAAAGCTGTGAAGAGATAATACACGGGGAAATGATTTTTAAAATACAGAGGTAAAACCAGGACTACACTTTTCCAAAAGCAATTTGTAGACTGTGTGGCAATAAGAATTGGTGTAGCAAGTGTGAATCTTGGCTATGCACATATAGATGCTATAGGCATCCCTCGCCAGCCATTTAAGACAAATGATTGAGGCCATAACATGATGGTGTGCACAGATTAAGGTGTGATACACGCTCACGCACAAACACACACATGCATGTGCACACAAATATCTTTACAACCAGCACTGCCTGATTATTCTTTCATTTTCAGAAGGTTTAGAAATTTTGAAGTACTCTGATAATTTATGCTTACCTATGGGGCATCAACCATTGGGGTGGCACCTGGTTTATTTCTTGTTGATGTTGATGTCAATAATTTATTTCAATGACCAGAGGGGACGTGCTATGCATTAATGATTACTTATGTGCTCTATACATATTCAGATTTTGACTCCTGAGACTGTGCACATTTAGTTTGCCAAGAGGTACTGCTGCCTCTCCAGCAGGTACTATTAACTGAGGCTGCATTAAAGCTGCAAGAGGAGCATTGGGAAAATATCACTGATAGCTGAGAAGGGCCGGGAACAGATCATAAACTAAACTTCACTAAAGCTGAAATACACTCAGGACATTATCTTTCAACGAAAGATTATTTAAAACTCAAGTCTTTGAGTGCAGAGATCATAATGGGATCAATTATGTTTCAGAGCCAAAATTGTGTTGCCAGGTTATAAACTCACATTTCTGTCACGGTCCAGTTGCTGCTAGCTAACCATCTCTTCAGCCACCAGCACTGCATTTTTAAAGGACAGTTTGGGAAATGCATGGCTTGGGAGAAACCAGAGGTGCCAGGGAGTCAGTCTGGTTCAAGACTGACTCTTTCTTTTTGTAGCACGGGAGGGAGCGCTGGGCCCACGGCATCATCAGCTCAGAGGAGGTGAGGGAAGCACAGACAGAATTACTAACCACATCTCCCTCCATGACAAACTTGTTTCCCTTGTAAGAGGTGAGATACTTCTTCAAAGCACAAAGGGGAGGGGATAACTGGCAGGTGGGGCTCTGTTTGAGCGTGCCGAGATTTTCTCCCCCTTCCCTGAGGTCTGTTTTTTGTGGTTGTGGCTGCCTTTGAAAGGCAGTAATGAGGTAGGAAATCTTCACACTCCTTTTGACATTGAAGGGTTTCAGAGCAGGATTGATGCTGAATGGCTGGAAAGAGAAAGTCTGAAACAGTAGAAGTATTTTGGGGTAGTGTAGTTTTTTTTAGTGGCATAAATGTAAATAATTTGATATTTGTGACTACATGGACAGCTAGCAGAGCAGGATCATTTACAAGTTTTCCTAAATGGTGGTTCTTGTTACTGATCACATTTATGCAGGTTTGGTTATTCTTGCTTCCAAAAGCCTATGTTCTTTAGGGTCTCCCTGGGATGATGTAAAGTTTTAACTGACAATATGGATTTCAAACTCAGCTAATACTAACAGTGCCCTTAAGACAAATCAACACAGCATTGGTAGGAAGAAATAATTCCCTTAGTGGAAGCTGGAAGATGTTTCTTTTCTTTCTTGTGTGAGAGAAATAAAAATCTTCCCCCAAATCTGCTCCAAGAGACATAGTCTGTGCACAGGACTGAGAGCTGGGACACACAACCACTAATCCCAGCTCTGACAGACCCTCTTGGTGGCAAATCTCTCCGGCCTCCCTTTCCACACCTGTAAAAGGGAGATAATGGGCAGGACATCCTCCCTTGCTTGGGGTTCGATGCGCGGGCTGCCGTGTGCGGAGCTGTCAGGGGCTGGTCCCGCAGGCATGCCTGTGCACAGCCCTGCTCCACACACTGGCATTTTGCTGCCATTTGGTTGGCATAAATACCCCACAACACCACAGTGCTCCAGACGATCATGGGCAGGCATGTAGCAGTCATCCTTTGTTTTCTTTAAATGATTTCAACCAAACAGTGTCTCTTTTTCTGGAGCTGCAGGCAAACCATTTGGCCTCCTGGCAGACAGCTTTCCTAGTCCTTGTGAGCCCACTGCCATTTACTGAAGAGGCTCACGTTGCAATTTCTGCCCCTTTCTCTCAAAATGTTCCTTTTGGGGAGAAGAGGGGAGGATATGCTCTCATTCTCTTTTATTTCATTTTTTTGAGCCCCAGAGCTGGCAGAAAACAACTGCCTCAGAACAAGCATGGCTGGTATAGAGCAGTGGCTGAGGTGGGGATGCTTCCTGGCTGCATGGGCTGTGTGTCCGTGATTAAGATCACTGTCAGAAAGAAAGTGGCACTTTTAGAGGGTTTTTAAGAAAGCACCCAGCAGAACCCAGCATGAAGCAATAAGAGGTCTGGCAAATGCCAAAATGGCACTAAGAGTGATTTTTTTTGTGCTTGGAGAGATTTTTTAAAAACTCTTCTATATTGACAAACTGTCAAGAAGAGATATTTCTGATTTTCAGGCTGAAACAAAGCACAGTAACTCACACTATGGCCCTAATAAAGGCAAGCAGATGAAAAAAGAAAGGAGGAAAGAAACACCTGCTTGGCTCTTTCCGTCACATATTTGTCAGCATGTCTGTGACCTGAGCAAGCTGCTTCCTCTGCCACACAGCCTCCACTGTGGTGGCCCACAGTGTCACAGGGAAACTGTCCAGTGCAGCCAAGGCCACCAGGCAGCAGCCCTGGACACACGGAACAACCCTCACCAATGACTGACTCCATGTCTGCAGCAAAAACGCCAAGCAAAGGCCACACCAATTGTAACAAAAGCCACTCCCCCCATTGCACCAATAAAGTAATTTTCCCCTCTTTTCTTCCCTGAGAAAGTCATGTATGAAGCTGTGACAGAGAGGGCCCAGGCCACACCAGGGTCTGGAATTTAAGAGAGCTGAATCCTACATCCACCTCCTGTCCTGATATTCCATCTCGGAGATAATTGTGTGTGTCTGTCCCTCTTTCAGCTGCCCTGTGTTTTAGGCCAGACTTGTTCTTGTTATTTCTATCATAGGTAGAACCAAGAGGGCTCCCAATTCGCTATGGTAGTGGTAGTAGCTGTAGTAGTAAAAATAGTAATTATAATTATATTAAGAGACAGAGCTGTAGCAAAAAAAAAATAAATCCCTTTTCCTATTGAGACGCAATCCATAAAACGGCATTTTTATATTAACACATTGGCAATGCCATAACCCAGAGGCTGGAATAGGCAAAGGCATAGCAATATGCATATTTATTTTATGTCAGTCCATTTTTACACCAGTGAATGTATGATTACATAGCACATAAGAATTTATTCTCCTGTGTTCACTGGGATATGCATACACAGAAGTGTTCCATTTACACAGCTAATGTTAAATGTTAAATGACTAGTTTATGATTCTGGGTGGTGCACAGGTAGCCTAATCTTTTTTGATCATCAGATGTAATCTAGTCTAACTCTTTTATGGTACCAGGCCTATAACTTCACGGAGGTAAGGAATTGGCCCTTGCCACTTGTAGCTTAAAAAAAAAAAAAAGAAAAGAGAGACTAATTGCAGGAGGTGCTACCAGCTCTCTCCTCTGATGTGGCATCTTCCATAGCAGCAGATTGTCTCTCTGGCTCAACCAGCCCTGGAGTCAGGTGGTTGTCAAGAACTGGCTTTTCGCCCTCTGGTATTTTGGCTCTTGGTCTCTAGGTTGGAGGCCGAAATTTTCAACACCTGCTAATAATTTTTTTTAACAGATGATAGAAAGGAAAATTTCCAAAAGCTGCAGATACAATCTGCTGTTGCCTGGGTCAAGCATGGACCGCAGGGTTCATTTGCCCTAGAGATGGGGGGCTAGTGATGTCCATGGTTCTGGAAATCAAGGTGTGTTGCTCTAGGATGATGGTTGGTGTAGCACCTTTGCTGCAGAGGGGAAAGCACGCTGTGCCTGAGCTCTCCTCTCCCTGCTGGAGCAGCCACCAGCTCCTCTGGTACCAGGAGAATCCACACTGCCAAGAACTGTAATTTGCATGATTTCAAACACACTTTCTTTTAAAATCCAAAGGAAACATTGAACTAATTCAATATATGCAGGTTCAAATTGCAGCACCACCACAGCAAGAATTCAGATGCTCTGTTCCTTGCAGAGATCATGTCTAAAACAAGTCTAAAACCCTGTTTCTGGCAGCTCTCTGTCTCACGACTTCCACCACCCTTTGCTAAGCAAGTCCCTTGCCCCCTTCCCTCTGTTTTTCTTGTGATAGTGTGTGTATTTTAATCCAATATAACTATTTGTTCTCATAGCCTTCCCTGGCCAGCAGGAAGTAATGGGACCTCTGAACGGCTCTTGAGAGGCAAGGGAAATAAATAAAAGGCAAGGAAATTGAAAGAATAACAAAGAACAGACCATCCAGGGCAGATTTCCATTAGGCTCAGGAGGCAAATGACAACAGGCGTGGAAGGCTATAGATGAGACAAAATGTCTCATAAGATTATTGTCACTGTCTGATGACACTGGCTGGAAATAAATATGCCTTTTTGTCTTTCTTCTGAGTCCTCAGCTTACTCAAGGTGGAAACCAGGAGAAATGTAAAAGGTTGAATGTTTACAGAGTACGTGTTACAGCTGGGACTTCTCCCACTGCCTTTTCCATACATATGTATGTATTTAACTACATGTACACAGCTGTAGCATCAGCCACATCTCTGTGCTGGTAACTGGTGTGGGAGAGAGGCATTGCCTTCCTCCAAGAAGTATTTGTTCATCCTTTTCCCAGCCCACAAGTGATGGCTGTGCATGCTTTTCCATTTGCATTCAGAAGTTACCTTTAAGCTCTCTTTCACAAAACTCCTTTGTTTCAAACATAGCCATCACAGGATCAGTTTGAAGGTGAAATTGGAGTCCAGGTGAATGTTATTCCTCTCCTTCCTCCTTCCCTGTTTTTTGTGTTGTTTTTTTTTTTTTTTAAATACTTGCAACATTCTTTTTCAGGTTTGGAAATTAGTTATTTTCTTGCCAATGTTTTCTGATTCCATGTGGCAAACATTTCTCTTTCCAGTGGAGCAGAAGCCAGTATGGCTGCCTCGTGCATGCATTGGTTTTGTGTATCCTGTCAACTCTTTCCCAGACAGTGTGAACAGTCCTGAGATCTGTTCTGCCTCCCTCTAGCCCACTGGTGTGTCAATCCTCAGTTTTAGTACACCATGCATGAACCTGAGGCAAAGAACTGGCTACTTTTTTTCTTGTAAAAACAATTTTGAGGACATTGCTTTATCTTTATTTTATCAGAACAATGAAACCTTTCCCATTTTTTCCCCTGTACTTTTCCAAGCTTGCCTAAACTGAAAAACGTGACCTAACACCCAAAGCACACATCCTTGGAGACAGGATTCCGGGAGTGCTGGCCATTATTCATCTTGAGCTACTGTGGTTATACTTATGTAGCAAAAGCATGAAGCATAAGGGAAAAGAGCTTCAAGACAAGGCAGGGTTTTTTTGTCAGTGCATCTTAAATATTTCTGTCCCTTGTTCTTGCTACGTTTGTATTCTTTTCTGCAAGTACATTTATAAAATCAACAACTATAGTAGTTTTATGTGTTTGTTAATATAAAAGGCTATGCACCACTTTTGGATAAAATCCATAGTTGTGGATGAGTATTATCTCAAAACATGTGTATGTTCCTTTGCCATGGAGAAGTCCCAGTCCATGGGAACTTGGGTAATGAACTGGAGATCAATTAATGCTTTCTGTCATATATCTGGTTGGGTCTATTAAGGGGCTTAATTGTGGAGTCAGTAGTTCTAGGTCTTAAGGAATTATGTTAGGCTGGTTCTCTCTCAACTTTGTTTTCATATTTTGCATTCTGGAGAACAACAACTACAGTATTGTCCATGTACCGTTCCTTTTTCACATAGTATGAACATTGCAGCCTCTGCTGAAGAGTTTGTAGCTGTTTGCTAAGTAAGAGTGAATGTAAAATGAAACAAAATTTCAGCTCAAAGCACAGACTAAATGCCAGGTTTCAGAGCCTGTATTTTGGGGTATGTTTTATGCTTTGCTTTAGTTTTTATGGTAAAATTGCTTACTGTGTTGTCAACAGACTTACTTCTGCTCTACCTCCGCCCTTATGATACATGTACTGATAACTGCTTAACTCTTGCCAGAGCGTGTCTCCCATATTGTGAATAAATTGCAGCTTGAAGATGCCACATTTTGCTCCCATCGAGGAATCACTGTTTTATTCATTATTGTGCTGCTATGGTTCTGCCATGATGGACTCTGAGTGTGATTCTGTTACTCTCAGCAAGTACATGAAAAAAAATATGGTGTCTTGTCCTCTGATCTGCCACCTGTATATCAAAAAATATGATTTGACATATAACTAATCAGATAGTTTCCAAAGACATATGCCAACTGGGACAAGCCCAAAATGATTTTGGAAAATAGCTGACAAACCCATGGTCACTCAGGACAGAAAGTGCCCCTGCAATTCCATTCAAATAAATCCAGAAATGCCTCCAAAATTACTGTTGCTTCAGGTCTGCCCTCTTCACTTGGGGCTACTATTTATTTCTATCACTGGATTAGACACCATAACAGAGCACTGGTCCTGAGAATTGCAGAGATTTGTTCCATGGCCAGCTGGGGTCTTGGATCTGTGGCACTGGAGGTTTCCATATGCTGGCACATGTACAGAGGGGAATGTGGAGAGGCACAGCCATTGGGTGTATCATGAAGACAAAGGCTGGTACTGGTGAGATTTGGTTTTCACAACAAATTTCAGGGAAAGGATGAGGCAACACAGGGAGTGAAAGAAAGAGCAAAGGTCAGACTGCCTGGAGGTCACTTCTAGATCTCTAGCAAAGAGTGTAGGCCATGCTCCTTGGCAGTGAGCTGGAGTCAAGGAGTTCAGAGAAGCCCACCAAGAGGCAAGGCACAGAAATGAACACGAGCCATCCAACACTGACCTTGAGCTCTGCTTGAAGCCAGGCCATTTCTGCAGTCCTCACCCAAACCAGACTCTCCTTGGACCAGCAAGGCTTTGGTCTCTGTATGGACTGCAGATTCTGGGCTCTGGCATACCCTGTGGTATGTGGCAGGTTTCTGCAAAAAACTAATGGTGCAAGGCCATTGCTTGGGGCTTCACCAGGAGAGAGGGGGAACAGGGGAAAGGGATGTTTCCAAAGGGGAAATAATTTTTTTTTTTTTAAATGAGTGATATGTTGGCTTCAGGCAAGTGGCAGAAGGTTTTACTGAAAAGGCTTCTTTATGGGATTGTGGTTTAGCTTGGGGTAGCTTAGAGAAGTCTGTAAACCCCAGGAGCTCAAAGAGTTTGACAGGTTTGACAGGCCTTCCTGCTACTTATGAACAGGAGGCTGGAGAAAGTGTTCTTGAAATCACCTTCCTGTTTTCCATCAAAGCATGCTGGCAAGCCAGAGGAAAAGAGAAACTGTTTTCTTCCCCCATTTTATTTTCTTATATAAAGACAATCTTGAAATATATAAAGAAACACTTTTTTTCTGGATCTTTGCATTTTTTTGGCTCCTCTCCATACAAAATTCCTGTCCACATTTCTAGGCTGTGGATTAGACCCTTCCACGAGCCTTGAGCACCTTAAAATCATTACAGCAATAACCATTATTGACACACCAAAATCTGGTATACATCACCTCTAAAGAACAAGCCGGCTCTAAAGAGCCATCCTCTCACCTAGACCCCATTACCACTGTTAAGCCATTTTGTGTTCATTTAAGTGTACCACACTCCACACACTGCCTAGTCCCAAAGTGAGAAAATAATGAAAGCTATGAAAATTATAAAAATGATGAATGAGAGTAATTGAAATAATGAAAATAAAAATGGTTGTATGTGTGTCATGTGCTATGAGAGTAAGGGCTGCAGATCCTGATGCTGACAGAGAGAAGAGCCCTCTTTACTCTCCCTGGGTCAGACTATGCCTCCACACCACCCCTGGTCTTACTCAGTAAAGAGAGTGAGTGATTCTAATTAACATCACACACTTGGCAGGTTTGCAAAGCAAAGGGTTTGGATTTCTGCTGTAACAGCAGTGGCTGCTGCTGCAATACTTAAACCATCGCTGGTCAGAGAGCTGTTGTGGTGTTTGAGCTGGAGGTCACTGCCCTGCAAAGGGAAAGCCTGGAAAGAATCAGTAATTCATGAAGAATGTACACATAAGGAGGAATTTCCTATTTCTTTGAATCATAGTAATTTAATTTAGGAAGAAATCCAGTGACAACTTCCCAGAAAATAAATGCCTTTTTGTAAATCTGTGTGGTGAAAATGTGCTTAGTTGAAAATCGGCAGAATTCTTCTTACTCTAGATTCTAAACATCCCTCAGTTCCTAACCAGCCCTAAGCTTGGGAAACTGAAATGAGCTCTGATAACCTGAACAGAACGCTTAGGGCAGAACAAACCCAAGAGATTAAGTTAAATTTGCCAGCTGAAGAAAGCTTCTAAGCTTTATCAAACACACAAGCTGGAGAAAACTCTGAAGGCGGCATGCGAGCCTGCTAATATCTTCCACAAAATCATGTAGCCACAAGGAGCTCCTCAGACATGGGGAAGTCTCCTACCTCCTGAGGAGAAGGAGCAGCTTAACTCCAGAGGCCAGCCTGTAATTCCATAGCCTTATCCCTGGCAGCACCTGACCAGCCCACCTTATCCAGCTGGCCCAGCTGGGATGCTCATGGGCAAGCCACTTTATTCAGCACCAGCTGAAAAAGAAATTATAATCCCATAGGAAAAGTGCCAGAGAAGGCTGGCTGGACTGAAGAAAAGCAAGCCCTTCAGTGTAAATCCTCTAGCTCTAGTCTACTCTCCTCTTTTTATTTTTTTTAAATATTTTTTAAAAATTATTTTTATTGAGATCTTTTAATGCAAATTATGTATTTCAGCCTCTTAATTCTCACAAAAAGCCAGTTCCTGCTTTTCTGTGGTCACTGTGGTGGACTATGTCCTACCATTCTCAAATATTCTCACAGAACAAATATTTTGTCCCCCTTCTGGATAGAGAGTCGTGAAACCTTGGGGTTCCTATCAAGTCATCTAGACACTTACCTGGTTTCTTTAATTGGGGCAAGGACTGCAAGCCCCAAACTACTTTGCTAGAGCTGTGCAAACACAGTAAGAGCTGACCAGTATGCCAGAATGCATCATCTAAATAGACAAGACAAAGGAAACACTAATGTTCCAGCTGTGTAAAGAGGAACTGATAAATATTGAAATTTCAGAGAAATTTCCACATAGGAAATGTATGCTAGGAGAAAAAATTCAGTTTGGTCCAACTTTGTCCTTTATCACCTTCTGGCTCTCTCTCTGAGTAGCATTTCTCTTGGGAATTAAATGTTACCTCCCAGGTTTGTTCTTTGCAGGTTTAGATCAATCCAGGAGGGCTGGAGGAGTTATCACCACAGATCACAGATTTCTCGTGGTGGATATGGACCCTATGATGCTCTGAGCTGCAGCTAGCTGCATAATCACCCACATCACATCCTACAAATGAAAACCAGAGCATCCTTCACATACCTCCGTCATTAAACAGTTGGTTACAACCATATGAAACCTTTCAGGAGCTGTGGGAATTTCCCTATGGCTCCCAGTCTGGGATTTGGGGTGCACCTCCCCCTGTAGTCCTTCCTCATGAAGCATCTCTGCGCTGGTGACTGCCCTTTGAGTAAGGGATGTCCAACACAGCTTTTCAATTTGAACTCAGCTCCCAGTCCACAACTCATTTTTATTTTACTGGGATACTGGTGAAGCTGTAGCTCAGTAACTGATGTTAAGAGGAACTTTTAACACCTCAACAGCAAATGGAGGAGAATGTTTCCCATTAGTGGCTGAGGAAGTAGTGCTCCTGTAACTTCAGCCTTGAAAGCTAATGAAGCTCAGATTGTGGCTGTGGCCTTTGATGTAGAGATGCCTGAGGTCAGTGTAGCTTTCAGAGGTGCCAGTGCTATGCTGTGTCACTGCATTCGTCGGGGCGGGGGCCCAATAACCCTAATCCTGTAATCATGTTTCTGTAAGCAACAGTATTTATGGTGCAGATAGTGGGGGATAGCTGCAGTGGCAATTAAATCAGGGACACGCTGTAGAGGAGAGGCCAATCCAACCCTATAACATTTCCAGTAGAGGAAGTTACCACCAACTACATCAGTAAATAAATAACAAAACAAATAAATAACAAAACACTGGAATCGGTGTCGGGAGAGGGTGTGCGGATTAAAATGCCGTGTTTGACCATCTAATCCATGTCCCTGCCAGGACCCTCATTCTGCCAGGAGAGTGATGTTAACACGCTGGCAAAACCCAGGCAATTCAAAGCTGTGCCTTGACATTGCGTCTTTAGCTCCCACTAATGTGTGGGGAGGGGGGTTAAAGCACCCACTGATGAGTTTGGCACAGCTAGCTCTGAATTTAATTCCTTCTCTTCATCTGTTTCACAACCTCAGGCCACATACTATGTATTTTATGTCTCCTAATGTAGGCTGTTGTCTCCCAAGTGCATGTGAATTGTTGAAAATACACAATGATGTATTCCACTCTAGTGGGGGGAAAAGCATGTATTTTAGTAAATATAGTTTATCCAGGAGATGAGGAGAGCCTCCAACAAGCTGTTCTGCTGTACTAATGAGTAAGTGTATAGACATTTCTGTTATTTTATTTTGCACAACTCCACTATAGATAAATCTCTTTCTATGTACTTTTTTCTAGATCAGAGGTCTTTTATACTCTTGCTGTTTTAAAGAGGAGAAAAAGTGGGAGTACTTGGTATACCCCTTCTTTATGTGGATCTCTCTAACTTTGGTGAGTTAACAGTTTGGTGAAACTGATCATGAAGAATCCACTCTACATATCAAGGGATAAAGAAAAAATGATGGTTTAAAGAAAATCTGATGTCAGACTGCAGACTTCAGAAGCATTACTCACAAATACGCACCCATTCACTTACACAAATGGACTAGTATATAGTATGTATGAATATATGTCTAGAAATACACACTCACAAACATATTTCCTTTAGCTCAGTGCCTGAAAGTTCATTTGTGGGCATCCTGATTCTTGATATATTATTTGTAAACAGAGGGCCAGGGGACTGGAGTATTTCCTTGCCTTCAATGGATGATGAGGCTTCAAGCTGTGCGCTCAGATTGGGACCTCTAAGTATCCTGCTGCTACCTAACAGCTTGCTGAAAAATGACATAATTTGTGACATCAGCAATATGCTGCTTTAATAGGGGTTTATAAAGCGGTTTCCACCCTTGTGTGTTAGGACAAAAAACACATCTATAGTTACTGAATCTGAGGCAGCCCCCTCCTGTATTCTTCCCACACCTTGCACCCTTTGTATTTTTTTTTTTTTGGCATTTGTGGCTACAAAGTCCCAGTATGGGAAGAGTGATAAGCAGCCATTCAGCAACATCTGTGCGAGAGCTCCCGCCCCACCAGAGCCGGGGAAGATGTCACTCTTCGGAGCTGCCAGTGGGAGGTTCAGCAATGCAGATTTTGATGTGGAGATTCTATTTCAAATACAATGCACAGTTTGTATGCAGCAGAAAAATGTTTATTACCACCTGGATGTCTGGGACATTGTTTCGGATGAAATAAATTTCAATTCGGACAATTGCGGCTCTTGAAGCATTTCACAGCTCTGTAAACAATGTGCTTTATATAATTCTAATGATAACAATGAAGAACATACCGATTTTAAAATCACTCAAAATAATGTCAAAAAAATAACTGGGAACTTTGGATGACAGGACATTAGTTTGAAATTGATTCAGATATGAGGGTTATAATGACTTTTGCAAATGTTCCATTCTATAATGCAATAAGAAAAGAATTATTTGCTTCTGGGGTAGATGTGTTTTAAAATAAGACCCAAACTAAAAAACCTCACATTTTAAAGAACATAAACACTGTCAGAACATGAGCAACAGTAGAAGTTTAACTTGAAAGAGTTGGTGCTCTGGAGTCTCTGTTATGTCATAGATATACTTTGAAATGGAATTAAATTAAATTAAGTCAGTACCTGACAGAAAACCCACCCTGGAAGTCACAACTGCCCAGTCACACCTTCAGCATCTATTCAGATTTCTGGATGAGGGGAGGCTTCACACACGCATGGGAGAGGAGCCTTCACATATGACTCCTTATAAATGAAAAGGGAAGGTACCTCAGGAGAGAGGTCATCTCTGCAAGTGAATGAGGAACGATACCTGCTGCTTCAGAAGACCATAATCTGGGTTTTCCAGCCCATCACCACTTTGCCCAGAGGCAAAGGTGCACTGAGTTAAGAACATAGAATAAATCAGGGAGGGCCCATGTAAAAGTGCAAACTTTTTAATATCTCTAAATAGTAGTGTTGTAGGTCTGAAAGAAAGAGAAAGAGAGAGAGAGAGAGAGAGAGAGAGAGAGAGAGAAAGAAAGAAAGAAAGAAAGAAAGAAAGAAATTTTTTTCAAAGGGAGAATCTATTCATTAGTGTAGCTATCTAGGCAGCAAGCTAAGATGCAAGAACACCTTGAAAAAATATAGGGGTAAGAAAGTAAATTTCTTATTCTTCCCTTGTTCATTTTTTAAGATTCCTCTTTATCCTCTTGGTTTTGTTCCATCCCTGTACAATTTATAGCATTGAAATTTTTGCTAGAGTATAAAAAATGCCCAGAAAAGACGTCAGGTAGACATCTAGTCTACCCCCTCATGAAAGCCCTGTGGCAAATGCTTACCTTACCTGCCTTTTCTAGAAAAACTTCATCCCTTTTCTTTAGCAACTCATCTCATTGTGCAACTGGTCTTCAATTAGATTCTTTCTTGTTTTACAACTAGTGAAGATCCTCATGGAGGCTGAGAACAAGGGAAGACTCCACTGCAGGGTATGAGGGAATAGGCATGCATCTGTCCTCTCCATCCCTGTTCCTCAGTCATTTCTCAGCTGCTCCCTATCAGTAATTCCCCCACCCCTTTGGCCACATCTCTGTTAACATTTGCTTTGCAAGTTGTTTTACATGCCCATCTACTTTTACTTCGAGTTGGTTCTTTGTTCAGGCTGCTAACTGGCTGCACCAGAGAAGTAGCACAGATAGCTCTGGATGAAAATCACCTCAGATGAGACTTTGCCATGAGAAAAGGTGGTTTGCCAGATATTCTAGAATGGAGTGGGAGGCAAGCATAGAAGGGGAACCTGTAAAGGCAGAACTCAGTGGGTTCTGCCAGCTTCTCTTCAAATGCCATCAGGAACCTCAGTGATGCAAACAGGAGCACATCGACCTCACAATGCTGTTGGGCTTCAGCCCTGTGTTTACTTCTGTGGTAAGAGACCTGAAGAATGATGTAGAAGCAAAAAAAAAAACAGTTTCTGCTTTTGCCCACAACACTGAATTATAACTAACCTTAGCTCTCTGCTGATGTCTGCCCTGGTTTTATGCACATTGACTCTATCTGGAGGGAATGCCACGGCTTCTATTTTCATATTTGGTTCTCACATGAAATAATGGGGGGAGGAGGGGTGAAGATGCAGCTGCAAAAACAGTCAGTGAAACATAAAAATCCCTATTGTTTTGTTGTAGTTCTCAGTGCCCTTCAACTTCTGGGCACAGACAAGACCTCCCCCTGCTCAGGCTCAATACGCAGGGGAGCCGTGAGGCTCAGAACTCCCTTCCTACTTTTGCCTAAGCCTTGCTGTCAATTGTGCCTTTGTTCACAGAAAAAAAAATAGCCCAATGCATGATAATTTATAGCCAGGAAAGCAATTAAAAAAAAGTTTATTATCCCTTCCCCCCTGCCTCTCAAATGGAGTGTTACAGCAGCAGGGTTTTTTGGTAAACTTGACACAAACTGATGTCAGTGATGGGGGAGTGAGGCCAGGAACCAAGCATAGGTCTTTACATCTTCCCTCCTCGTGAAATGAGACAGCCTTCCAATTTTCTCTGTCTGCCTATACTCAGGAACATGCATGCTTTAGGAAAACCTAGGCACAAAGACACACTTATTTCCTTAGGCTTTGTCAGTAAATGTGATCTGTACACATCGCCCTCACATATGCACTTTAAAAAATGTTTGTTAAGCATTAAAGAAAGAATTGCCTAATATAGCCACAATGTAGAGACATATTTACCTTTAATTACTGAACTTACTGTGTGCCTTTTTCTGTAAATTATGGGCATATTCTTAATATTCAACAAAATGTTAGACACCAACTAGTCCATAAGGTGAAGTAAGTTAACCCAGCTTGCCTCTGGATTTTGCAACTCTTTGCAAAACCTTAGAAGTGCACAAATAGAGGGTTTGCCATTAGCACAGGACTTTCCTTTCAGGAGGAACTGTTTCTTTCAAAACTGATTGTAAAGAAAGCAACAGATGTCTCTCCCTACCACATATTTTAAGTGGTCTCTGAGTGGAATCACGATGTGGAGTTGAATGTGTCTGAATGCTTTCAAAAGAGCAGGTAGCTTTCACAAGTGTCCCAGAAGTCACACAGGGCAGGCAGGGATGGGCAGCCTCTGCAGGGCAAGCTCCTTTTGAGGCATCTCATGGGCAGAGACCACGGCTCTTCCATGCAGTCTCACCAAGTACCACAGCACTGGGGGACCTTCTTCCTGTAGTTTGCAGTAAAACACAAACTCTTCACTGGCGACCCAAGTGCTGATGATTGAAGAGGGTGGGAGTGATTTTTTCCCCCTGGCCTGTGCTCTCACTCAGTAATATCAATGATGTAACCAGGCAGCTCTTTCATGTTCACTGCCACTGGTTTCCCTCTCATTTTGCAAGTATTTAATTCTATATTGTACAAGCAGAAGTATCTTGGCGACAAATCTGGAGGCAGGGCTGTAAGTGATGGTCAGATTTGCAGAGGTACACGCACTACTGATTGTATCTGAGCTGCATTTTCAGACAGAGCAGGACATGGAGAGCTCACATGAAGCATCTCCAGTGGCATTCCACAGAATAACAGACAAGCACAATACTTAATACATTAGGGACTACTGCAAAAGCAGGCCGGGAAGAAAGTCAGGTATCTGGAAGCATAGACTAGGTCTTCTTAGCAGCATGAACATCTGCCATAAATTTTAGGTTATTGTAGGCATATGCCGCACAGAGACAAGGCTTTTACCTTCAGCAAGCTTCAGTTCAGAAAATTCTTAACTGGTGTTTGTGCTAAATAGCACAACTTTAATTATATTAGCAGCACTAGAAGAAGTAAGAATAAAATTCTATAAGATCCAAAGCTACATGGATTCACAGTTTAAATTACAGAGGTCCAAGACAGTAGCATAGGCATTTATCACTCCTCATTCTCATCAGGATGATCAGTTTCAGATTATGCCAGTAGGTAGTGGGCACCTACAGCAGCTTTAGAAACAGGGCCTCTTGCACTTCTGAAGACATCATTCTGAGCATCACCCTACGGTGCTGGCTTTGGTATCACACATTGGGAAGCTTCAAAATCAATTGTAGAGGCAATAACCCTAAACACAGTGAGGCTATCTGATCTCTCTCCTGCTTGCAGCATAGGCACACGCAGGACATTTCCACTGTGCATCCCATCCCCTGCACCCCAATGGGAGGAGGAAAGGCCCCATTCTGCTCCCTCTGAGGGACACCCAGTGCTGGGAGGCAAAGGGACATTTGAGGAGCACCACGAGGACAAGACCAAGTGGGGAGAGTGAGGGGGAGGGAAGATGTGATGGAAATGGAGAGCACTTTGTGTGTGTGTGTGTGTGTGTGTGTGTGTACCACTCTGCAGGTGGCCTTTCCATGGCCTTTCCACTTCGCTCCCAAGTGAAGGGATGCCTGAGGGTGGCTGGAGGAGACTCTTTTTGTGGCACAGTAACAAATGTGATTAAATCACCTCTTCCTCTTTCTGCCTTCCTGCCCCTCTCCTTTCCCCTCCACGTCCAGGACTTCTGGCAGCAGCCCAGGAAGTCACGGGACTGTCCCAATCCCTACAGGGCCAGGGGCTACCTGCCCTCCGTCCGTCCATCCATCCATCCATCCATCCACCCATCCATCCGCCCGTCCGTCCGTCCATCCGTCCGTCCGTCCGTCCGCCCGTCCATCCC
>VZTB01005697.1:363452-435221 GCA_013397245.1 Thryothorus ludovicianus | reverse complement strand
AAAAAAAAAAAAAGGAAAAAAAAAGGGAAAAAAAAAAGCCGGGAAAATGCGCACCAGCATTCAGGTGCTAACCTACTTATTTGAAAGCAATTTATTTTCCATTTTGCCCGTTTTTCCCCTTTAAAACAGAACGCTGAAAGAAAGAATAAGTGCTTTAACATTTCAGTGTTGTGCTCTGGTAATTACTTTTTCACTTTTCCCCTAAGTTCCAATGTGAAAACCTCACAGGGGGGTCTTTGCTGTAGCAGGGCTACAGTTCCCAATCCCAAGCGCAAGATCTGCAATTACAAACCCATTCGGTGCCCTTCCCTATCATTAATATGCACAAAATCCTGCTGCTAATCTTATAATCTGTTTTGTTTCATCAATTGCTTGCCTAGCACCAGGCGAGAAAGAAAAAGAGAGAAAGAGAAAGAAAGAAAGAGGAGAAGAATAAAGCCGGAAAATCACGGAAAGCTTCGGAAAGTAAACGGAAAAGCCAAATAAATCGGATTTTATTTTTGATAAAACAAAAATCGTTAAGGCTGCTAAAAGGAACCAGGATTTTCCGCTGGAGGGGTGGGTCAGGGACATTTAAAGAAAAAATCTGAATATATCCAGCATTTTATTTGCATGTTCGATTTCTCCGCGTACGGGTCACGAAGTTCCTTAAGCAGTCCGCTGCGGAGGAGGGAGGGGGAGCGTAAACACCTCAGGAGAGTGTGTTACTATCGCTTCAGTCTGCCGAGGGAGAGGAGGCGGCGAGCGCGGGCGAGCGGTGGGTGCGGGTCCGGGGGCGCGCCCGCCGCCCCCCGCGCCGCCTTCCGCGCCCGCGAACCTCCCGCGGGCTTCTCACGCCTGGCCATTAGGACTTCAGTAAAACAATGAAGACATTAGTTTTTGAAGTCGTCCTCATGCTACTCGTCCCTCCTCCCCCCGCTCCCTCTTCCTGCGCGGTATTAAGGGAATAAAACCATCTACAACACACGCGTCCTATTGAGATTAATGTAAAAATTATGCCAAAAAAAGGAAAAAAAAAAACCCCACCCAACCCACAACAAAAAAACAACTCCCAACAACCCTTATCTCATATATCTTATTCTCCGTGGCCCGCGCCAGGCCTCGCCGCCGCCTTGCCGCGCACCTGATGATTTATTAACGCAATCTGCGGGAAGAGAGACACGCGCGCACGGCTACGGCTCGTCCCAGCTCATCTCCTAAGTAATTGTTTCTCATTAGTTCTGATAATGTTTTAATAGTGCTGCCCATAATTTAGTCAGCCTGGAATTAATAACGGAGGGTGTCCTGAAACGCGTGGGGATGAGGGGGAGCTGCAATATAAGCAGGTAGTCTTTAATTAATCAGATTAGCCCGGAGGTCCCTGCGCTGTAAGGGATCCCCCGGCGCAGCGCCTCGGACGGGACCCGGTGGCGGAGGGGAGAGAGAGGGGGGCCGGCCAAACTGCGCGGAGAGGGAGAGAGAGGGGGGCCGGCCCTCTCTGCTCATCCCCAGATTCCGCGGAGCGGGAGAGAGAGGGGGTCCGGCCCTCTCTGCTCATCCCCAAACTCCGCGGAGCGGGAGAACGAGGGGGTCCGGCCCTCTCTGTTCGTCCCCAAACTCCGCGGAGCAGCCGCGGGGGCTCTGCCGCCGGCCCCCGCCCGCCCCGCGCCCCCGGGGCCGCCCNCCGCCCCCGGGCTCCCTTTCCTCGCTGCTTCCACGCGGGCCGGATGGCGGGGTTCTTCCTCCCCCCTTTTCCTCTCCCCTTAATTAAACCAAAAATAACCCGAAATAAGTGAAATGGCTGTTCGGAGACGGAGGGGAAACACACTAAGCGAGGAAACGGGAGGAATAATGAAACTAAAAAACAACTGTTTTCTATTTACAATTTTAAATAAACAGAACAGCCTTCCCTGCGGTGTTTGTCTAAGTGCAGCAGCATTGCTGCTGTGTAGGTCATGAAAAGGTTGGTGCATAGTTTAAAACTTCCCATTCTGTTAATTTCTTAAAGAACAGTCGTTCATAGTCTGAGCACAAAAGCTCATGATTTAATGAGGAACAGAAACAAAATCTCTGATTGTTGGTGTTTCAAACTTCATTGGAGTCCTCTGGCAACCACAAGTTGATCCTCTGCAGCTTCAATACCCTTTAGCCCTCCATATAAGAGTACATGCTGAATAGAGGACAATGCCTGGTTGTTATGTTTATTTACCCTTACTACAAGCTGGGTTAACCTCTTCAAAACAGCTTTACTAAGCCCGTTAACCACACAGCCCACATGATCTGTAGCCGTATCCCTAATGTGATGTAAATCTGACTCGAGACCATATGCACAAGTTCTGCTGCATTGTGTCTCCCAAAACTACAAGTTATTGCCGTCCAACCCTTCCCGGGCTGGACACTTCCAGGAGGAAACTCTCTGAATAGCGACTGCTTAAAAAAAAAAGAGAAGAAAGTCAAGAGTCCTGCATTGTTGGAGCATTATTTTTAATGGCACATTTACAGAAGGGCAGTGTGGGGGGAAAGCAAAGCTCACACAGGGCAAAGATTTTCATCGCAGTTATTTCAACTGATGCATAATTATTGGAGGCTTTCTCCTTTCTGACAGGAGTTCTGCATCAGAGCAGGAAGAAGCACAGAAAGAAATAGAAACAATTAAATTAGTTTCCATCTGCTCTTTTAACAGAGCTCAGGGCTTATGTTTTACCCTTCTTCTACAGTGAAGTCATAATCCCTCATGTGTAGTAATTACTGTGATGTCACAGATTTGGTGATGTAACTTCATTGCAGGCTATGAGTAGAACATGGGCCACGCAGGAGTGAGCAGTGGTTTGAGCTGGGAGTAGTTTTAGTAATTAGCAATTTCGGCAAGCAAACTATGACAGATCTGCAAAATGGAAATTAATTTCTGTTTAAGCCCGAAGTCTTTAATTTTGCATGCCCCCCCACCCCCAAGTATTATAGTCATCTTTTAAAACAGCTACTGGGGCCCCATGGAGAGAGCTTCATTTACCAGCTCATTTTTTCTTGATGGCTGTGGCAAGTGTAACAATGTTCTGTGCCTGCTTCAGTAATGGCATGTCGATCATACTCCCGCGGAAAGTAAACGCTTCCTGGAAAAGAGAGAATATGAACTTCCTGAGACACCTTTAGAAACTGTAGTTGGCATCTTGTTCTTTACAAACACATCTGTTTGCCAAGAAACATCATCTCCCACAGGAATCCTGAAGCAGTTTTAGGAGACAAACTAATCGAGGCGGGGCAAGTGCTCTTAAAGAAATGTGAAGGGCAGCAAACCCTCCAAAGAGGAGGCAAAAAGAGAGAGAAAAGAGAAGCCCAGGGTGCAGCTGGCCTGTTTCAGCCTCTCTAGCTGGCAAACACTGAGGGCCAAGAGCAGTGAGGCCAAGAGCAGTGTGTGCCAGCTGGGGAGAGGGGCTGGCAGACACAACACTTGGGGGGCAGCTCTGTTCCCCATGATCCAGCATCTCCATCCAGCATCCAGGGCTATGCCACAGGGCCAGTGGGAAACTTTGCGGAGGGCAAAGCCAGAAGTTATCTTTGTCAGTAAACAGTAATGGGTGTTTGTGGAGGTGGAGGGAAGTTTTCTTCACTCGTGGGTTTGCTGAGGTTGTGCTGCTGCTGCAACCCTCCATTAGGTCTCCAGTGCTAAAGATAGGCTGGAACTGTGCCGAGAGCCAGGGAGTGGGATGGAAGCTGAAATAACCAAGTGGATGGTGCAATAACACTGTCCAAATTTCCTCTGGAGCCAAGGTAAAGCCCACCTGAGAACCACATATAGGGAATTTCCCCAAATGGATGCAGAACTACTCTGTGTGCCTCAGTGGTGGCGATCTGAGAGACAGGATAGCTTTCAAAATTCACTTTGTATTCCTAAGGATTTTTTTATTGGTACTATAGTGATAAGTTTAAAACAATTAACTACGAATCATAGCTAAATCTTAAACAGAAGACATATGCTTTAAATAGTGCCAAACCTGACCTGTTCCCTTAGATCCTTTAATCCCCACACGTCTCCGAGGTAAGATTTGGAAGATAAAACACTGCATTAAGACATGCTGAAGTGCAACAGACAAAAAATACCTTATTTGAAATTCTAACAGTAGTTGGACACATTAAAAAAAAACCCAACCAACAAACCTGAAGATCCCAGTGCAAAGGTGCAATTCCTTCCCTGAAGAACTCATAAGTGAGGGCCTGGCCCCAGCACTGCACAGGGCAGTGAAGCACTGCACACCCTTTCAATGTCCTGCTGCGATCCATCGGGATCACGGGCTGGGTTTGACAGGGAGCAAGGCTAAGCAAGGTACAACCCACAGCAGCACATGTGCCTGTGCACGAGCAGTGAGAGAAATACTCAGGAGAACAAACCTTTCTCTGGTTTTCCTTTGAGGCTTGATAATTATTCAATAGATGACTCCAGCAAGTAAAGTGAAAATATAACCCATTTACAAAAGTATTTAGGAAATGTGTTGCTCCTCTGGTATATCTAGCTAAACTGAAGCAGTATTAATTAAAGACTAAATCGTGTTCTGGAATAGTAAAGACAAAAATCCACCTTAAACATTAATCTAACACAAATAAATATTATTGCATGTAAGAGTAAGCTGTATTAAAGCAATTGAAAACATAATAGTAAAAACTATTTATTCAAAGTAGATTTTCCTACTATAATTTGCAGTATTTCTGGTAGGTTTGGAGAATGGGACTGACAGATACTCAAGGGTTAGTGCTTCAAATAGATTTTTTTCGTTTACTGAGCAAACAATCAACCCTACCTTACCACAACACCAACATCAATATTAATATTGTTATTACTATTAATAATATATCACTTCTCATTAGGGCAACATCTCTGTAATTTTCAGTTATACTTTTAAAACTTTAAAGAAAATGCAGTCCGAAGCTATTCAATTTATTAACTGTTGTAAAAAAAAGGGAACTAAATAAACATTTTATGACACAGGGCTTATTTAGAATAATTCAAGTCTCTCAAACTAATGCAGTGATCTCAAACTGCAAAGTACATTTTTTTTAACTGTAAAAAAAAGGTTTACTTGTCTTTTTTTTCTGTAGGCATTCAGTAATCCCCATTCAATTACAGCTAATTCAGTAGCAAAATAAAGAATAAAAAGCCAATTCAGTAACAGCCATTGCTTACGGAAGAAATTTGAATGTGGGATGACAGTCATAAGTAGAAATATGTTGAAGTCTCAGATCATCCTTCCTAGTTCTGTGAAAGGCTGACTTAGAAGTACAGTTATCCTAAGTACCTGCAATGGTTTGCAGAGACAGATGGGTGCCTAGCAATGTCAATTCTGATCTCTCCAAACCATGGCTGGGAGGGTCTCAACCCTTCCACTGACTGGATACAGAATGACCTCAAGTTAGATACCCCTGCAGGTACCTAAGCTGTACCGTGATGAATCTGGGTCAGAATGTCTTTTTTTATAAAACAAGAGTTAATTAAATAGCATGCTTGTCCTCTCTTCATTAAAGTAATATGTTTAAAAGGAAAACAGGATATATATATATGGACACACAAACACTGAACCACTTGAGAAATTCTGTATGCTCCCTGCTTGTCAGTGTGCAGCTGTACTTTGGGTTGCTAGGAATTTGAATTCTTGAAGGAAAGAAATGCCTTTTTTTTCCCCTAACAGCAAAGGGTAACATGAAGTTGGCTTCTCTGCCTGTTCACTCTGAGGCTTATTTTCCCCCTGCTAATTTGCAGTGTTGAGCTAAAGTCCAGAAAAAGAAACCAATTTTAATGCCATTGAATATACCCTATTCACCGACTCTCTTTCCACCCACAGGTTTCAACAGATAGGAAATACCAGTAATTACAGCTTTGTCCCCATGCTCTCTTTTCCAATTCTGCTAGATGAAATTTGCCTCTAGCATTCTTTTGATTTTCTCTCACATGAATATAAAGAAAACAAGGCTTTCCATAAACACCATTTGCTTTGATAGCATTAATCTGGGGATTAATTTAGTCATAGATCTAAATTTTCTTTTTGGCTAATTTTCTCAACAATCTCACACTTCCAGCCTGTACTTAGATTTTCAGTAGTTCAACTATGGGACCAAGGGCCTGCTCTTAAGGAAGCTTGCAGCAGGAACAGGAACAATGGCAAGTGGGTAATGCAAGGCTGGGATTTGCCTCCACTGCATTCAGTGGCTGTGGTTCTTGCTCATCATGCAACCATATAAATCATTCAGAGGGAGCCTTTTCAGAAACCTGTACAGGGACTCTGCCATCAGGCTAATCAAATGCGTCAGACCTGCCTTGGGAAGAGACAGGCCCTCCAGGTAAAGGCTGATGGAGAAGTGGGGAGGAGGGCCATCCAGGAGGGAGAGCCGCAGGTGATGGGCACAGCCTCTGGGTGACAATACTTGGACGTAAATAACTCAGCTGGGATGAGAAGTGGGGAAATGGAGGACAAGTGGGGCACTCACCAGACAGCACTCCGGAAGTGCAGTCCGACTGAGGAACGGGCAGACTTGTGGGCCAAAAACTCCGCCCCTGTTTAAAGCAGTGCAGCACAGATTCTGCTGTGCTTATTCAGGACCATCCTTCATGGAGCCACATGGGGAATGTGCTGAAGGCAAAGCCGTGTGAGAAATAGGGTGACTCTGGCACTCACCAGTCTGCAGTGTATGGGAGCTGTAAGGGCACTTTGGCTGGTCCATGCTGTACAGCTGCGAAGGCAGCACAACGCAGCAGAAGGGTTTGTAAATACCAAATGTCTGTGCTCCCTCATCCTGATTGCTCCGTCAGGGCAGACTACCAAGGAGGATTCAAGGAAGAAAGTGAATGGGCAGCATTCCTTGTTTGGGTCACTATGCAGACTGTCTAAAGGTCCTTCCCCATTGACTGACAAGCAAGGAAAGACTCAAGGTTTTTCCTTCTGGCATGAAGTATTATTCACAATGACATTTAATGCTCTATTAGGACAGTAGCAACATTTTAAAAAAATAATAGCAATTTATGCAAGATGCAGGCTGAGTAAGGTCTTAACAGCTCTACTCCAAACTTCACTACGCTTCACACTATTTGTCAAATATAGAAAAGAGCTGCAAGCGAATTAAAATTATAGACAGTTGTTAGATTTTTTTCCTTTCTCTTTTTTAATTTTTTTTTTTTCTTAGAAGGTAATGGCAAATGATAGCCTTGGAAAATGAGAACTGAGAATGGTCAGCTACTTTTTGTGAAACTTTTGGGAGTAGTTAAGAGCTTGGTAAATCTGTAAGACCACTTAATAACCAGAGTAATACTGGTCTTTAGTGGCATGAAGCATTATACCTTTCTAGAAGTTAAATGGACAGGATTTAGGGTCCATGATTTCAGTGTTGTCTGCAGATCAATATTTTCTGGTGGAACCAGGCGAGAGGAAGAAATGATACTGGTGCTAGTGTTTATCATGGGTATAATGGAATCGTGTTATATATGGAATTGTGTTGACTTTGACTACAGAGGGGATGGACAGGATGGCAAGTGAGGTACCCTTATGTTTTTCCGCAAGATCAGGGAATGTAAAGTTTTATACTTCTTCATCTGTACTGAAACCTTTTTATATGACACATAATGTTAAATGGGGTTTTACTCTCACCATATTTTATTTCTTTATGTACCACTGGATTAAGGAGAGAAATAAGCAGAATAAAACTATCATGATACAGAACATTTAAGGCATCTCATAGTAATGTGACACAATTATCTCTGAGTTGTGTATTTAAGTACTTGAGTTAATTAAAGTCAAACAATAATTGTTCTGGGACATGTGGGACAGTGATCAGATGAGCTAGTCCCCTTTGGCTGGCAATACAGAAGAATTAGATGTACTTCTGCACCTGGGAATGCTCGTGGCTTTTTCCTCAGCATTTGCCCCACCTGTGGTTACCTGTGCCTCTAACCACATCCATCCTGATGATTGCAATGGGCTCACTTGGAGGGCTACTGCAGACCCTCAGTTCTTAGACCACTGTAATCTATTAATCACCTGCATTGGTACTGAATATGAAGCTTGGTTTTCCTAAGACACAGAAAGTATGTAAATTTTGAAGTACCAAATAACTCCTGTAAATTCCAAAAAGTCTGCTGGCTCCCTGTCTGTTGGAAGATGAGACTACAAGCATAAGCATTAGTTTGGAGAACTCTGTACTCTGTTTTTGGAACCACTGCTCTAGTCCACTCTATCATTGTCCAGCCTTTGCTAATAAACCTTTGATTTGATGCCTTGATCTCATCATACATATAGCAAACAACTTTAACTCCCATGTGACAGTTGCCAGGATTTTCTCAAAGGTATTTATATGGGTTACATTAGTCTTGTGGCTTGTCTACAGCAGAAGGAAAAACTCAACTGTCTTGCATCAAATGAAATAATATTGCTAACAGTTCTAGGTCAATTTGTTGTATGTGTCCATACGTGGGCTGTCCTAGGCCACTGTGTAGAGACAGCCAACATTTTCAAAAGAGCTTACTCTGGGAATCTAGTCAGGCTACTTAGATGGCAGGCTTGAAAGACTCTAGGGGACCCTGGTGAGTAGGTAAGGCTTTGGTATGGGGGACACTCTGGGTAGTTAGGCCAGTGGAAAAAAAAAGGAAAAGCAAGATAATGTTCCAGGAAACTGCAATATGGACAAGAAATCACTTGCTACTGATTTTAATTAAGTTTGGGTCTAAAATAGGGGCTATCTAATGCTTATGGAATTGTCAGAACCCCCTCTTCCACTACTTAGGGAACTACCGATTGTATGATAGTCTCACTAGGAGGGGAGGTCCTCGGGACAGTATTCTGCTGTCACACAGTTAGAAATAGCACCTCACTGATAAAGATTTGTGTTTTTACCAATTACTTTGCTCAACAGTTTTGCAATACTTTCCTTTTGTCCTGGTTTAGGGCAAATTTGGGAGAGAGACTCCAAAGGGGGCCCTCCAGAAAACAAGCCCACACACGGCCCCTCCCTCCCACCGGTCCGGGAAGTAGTGGAGAGTACTCGGAGAGTAGTGGAAAGAACCAAATGCCTGCAGAGTCTGGTTATCTCCTTGTCCTTCTGGGCTGTCTTTGGAGGGGATGTGCATCTAGGACATAGGGGAAATGGGCATAAGGGGACCAACCAGCCAGACATCCTTCTCTCCTCCACCCCCTTCATCATTAGGAGATGTCGTGAGTCAAAGAGAGCTCCCGCACTGCTCTGTTAACAGGGGCCAGAGGCTGTGTGTGAATACAGCCATTGTGTAAATAAGCAATTATGTAAGTCCCCTTCCAACCCCGGTGACCTGTGCTGGCACTTGTGGGCAGATGCCAGGCTAAATGGAAGTGAGCAGAAGGGGTGATGCCAGCTGGCCAGGGCAAACCTTGTGTACCTCCTAACCCATATACACAAGCGGCCTCAAGTCCACAGATGCAAGATGTCTTTGATCCACAGTTATCTCAAAAACACCAGTGCTTTCCACAGTAATTCAGTGTCTCGGCCACTTCTGAAACCCAAAGGTCTAGTTATGACTATTTGGAGACACCAAAAATACAAGGAATATAGGCACTAAAACCTGCTTGGGTCTGAGAACATTACCTCTAATCCTGCAAAATATTAGCTGTTGTAAGGAAATAAGAGTTTTATGTTCTGCAAGCTGGGCAGATTTGGCCTTCTGAGGAGGGAAGGGAGCAGGTGGATGGCAAAGGCTCCCCCTAAAAAGCATGGCATTCAGGAAGATAATTCCCTTGGGATTAATGAAAACACACGTTGTTTAAGTGACTCCCTGCAGAGGAAATTTGGAAGTCTTTGCTTTGGGGCTTAAAAAGAACGCTTGGATTTGCTTACAGGTAATGAACAAAGGAGAAGAGGAGCCTGGTCACAGCAAATGGCATTGGGTCTGTGCCTGGGGGAGGAGTGATTATCCTCAGTACAAAGGAATGATTTCTCTTGAAACAGAAGGTTGAGACCATATTTTTGGGGAAGTCAAGAGCTAACAGCTGTGATGGTGCTGAATGCAGGTTTAATTAATTTTTTTCTTCTGCAAGTTGTAGCCAAAGAGCTGTCATATAGAGCTGGGTCATGATTCTACCTTCTCATAATGAACTTCCAAAGGTTAGTGAGCTGCTAGGAGGTGTTCAGTGAAATCTGGGTCAACTGAGAGTATGTTCCAGACTGTGACAAGGTAATGCCTCTCTCTCTTCTCTGCTCAGGCCTGTCCTGCCTCCAGAGCAGGCTCACACATAATTCTGCCTTTCTTTAAGTGTCTTTGCAGTAGAGAAGAAATGCCCAAATAAACAGTTCAGTCACATATGACAAACTGAAGACTTCACAGGCATCGAGCTGTATGGACAAAGCTTTTGGGGCTGCATATGTTCATAGCTTCTCCTCTGGACCCTTTCACATTCACCCCTTTTCTGTAGAAACATTATGGGTGGAAAGACACTTGTTCACAAAATCTTTGGGGAAAAGAAATGACGCCTGAAAAGATTTGTCAAAGATATCTTCTTGGTAAGAGGGGACGCTCAATGGCTGCTCTGATCAGTTGAAGCATGCATGGGGAGGGAATTCTGCAAAGTATCATCACCATTAAGTTTCTGTAACCTTTTTGCTGATATGTAGAAAGCGTTAGAAATCACTAGCTTTTGTTTCTTTTTGCCAGTGTAATCTTCCACTGGAGTAGAAGTAGTCAGTGAGTTCAGAGGATAAATCAGTTTGTAAAGCCAGAAGCAGGCCTGTTTGTTTGAGATAGGTTTCTGCCTCTAGGAGCAGATGGAAGGACACAAAAGGTCAAGAAAGAAAGAGCAACAACCACATGAAATAGAGATTGATTTTTGCCTCAAATAACTCCTGAGCAGCAGTGCAAGAACTCTGACAGAAGAAACCCTTTCTAAAGCTCAACAGGTACAAAGAACTTTGCGATCCTTCAAGTCCACAGTGGGGCAGGAAAGATGAAGAACAAGGACCTACAAGGTCCTTCATTTCTTCTCCACCTGGCACTACTGTTTCCAGCCCATATAGAAGGGTTTTGTCCTGCTGTGTGAGCCAGACAAGTTGTTTTTCCATCTTACAGTCCCCTAAGCTGCCTGAACCACCAGAGATAGCCCTTTCAGCTGGCTGGGCCTGGGGATGCTGCTTGGCCCAGCTCCAGAAACTCCTCAGGCCACCAAAGACTCTCCCTCCGCCTGAGCAAACAATCTATTTAAGACCCCTGAATGAAAGGCAGATATGAGGGTTTTTTATTGCTGTCTTTGCATTTTCTTTATTTACCTTCTCATTGTGGTTGCTGCCTTCCTGCGTGCTCCTTTAGAGCAGGAAGGAATAAAATTAAAAAAGCAGAGGAAAGTTCTAGAAATCAGGAATATTCTTCACTGGTTTTCATTCTCTGTCTTATACTGTATTGGGAGCGGAAGAATCCTAGAGAGCACACTTGCTGCTGCCAAGCAAATCATTATTTTATAGCACAAAAGCAGCTTCCTGGACAAACAGCCTATCCAACCATGCATTTTTTCTCCCTAGTGAGCATCATGGTTATTATATGGAAAAGAGAAAAGTAACTGATATTAAGACTTTAGGATCCTCAGATGCCCTTCACTTAGTAATTTAGAATTAACTTGAGGTTTATAGTCATGGATGCAATTTGTTAAATATAAAGGAGAAAATTCAATGGGAAAGTAAATGACTACAGGGCACAAAGACAGCATTTGATACTGAAGGGAAAGGTAACTGCAAAATACAAAGGAGTTAAGAAAAATAATAATAGTGAGGCTTATTCTGCCAACAAGCATGGAATTGCCCGTATTTTTGTATTCTGTGTTTTTTTTTTTTTAAATTTCAGATTCATTTTCTGAATAGGATTGAACTGCCATTTTTTACTGTGATTCTCTATCTCAACTGACAGAGCTTTTGCAGAGAGCCACTCCAGATCCCTGAAAAAGCTGGCCAGCACAGAGAGGAGTGAAAAGGCAGCAAGACTGCTGCTACTTAAATTAACTGAAACAATATTTTGGCTGTATAGGCTTCTGAATTCCCTCAGTAAGGCTTAAAAAGAGCCATCTGGTCAGAACATTACCTCTCTAGTTAGATCCTGCTTTGGAAATTGAAATGAGGCTCATGAGCGCTCATTAAAGCTTTTTAAACAGGGATTTTGGAGGTGGGTGGCTGCCTTGGTGGGTCGCTTGGTGCAGAGCAGGTTTTGGAATGATGGTGGGCAGGTGTCTGCAGGGCTGAGTGTCTTCCCACTTCATGCTCATAGCAAAGCATTGCCTGCACTGGAAATGTGCCCACACAGCGTGGTCCTTCCAAAAGGAACTCACCCTGCATTTACCTCCGTGAGCCAACAAGGGTGTAGGAGCATTGCCTGGCTGAGGAGGAGCCCAGAGAGGTGCCATCCTCTGCAGGGCCTGTGTCCCCTGGGACAGGAGCAGCTGCCTCCTCCAGGGGCTACCTCCGGGTGGAAAGGCCATGGAGGTGCACAGATCCATCCTGCTCCTGGCTCATGGTGAAACTCTCCCCACAGGAAATATCAATGTGCCATCCGAGTCCTTCTCCCTCTGCGTTTTGGACACAGGTCTTTAATGAGTGGAGGAAAACAGATTAAGAGCCACCAAATGCCTGCTGGGGAGTGGAAAGCATGGAAGCTGGCAAGAAAATGTTTTTGTATGAGTTTCTGCCCTGCTTAGAAGCTTTTGCAGCCCCGTGTAGTAAAATCTGTCTCCTTCTCTCCCCACCTGGCATAACTCCCTCAGGACTGATTGCACCAATGTAGGAACCAGTATAGCACAAGCAATTAGCTAATACAGCCCCTTCTGCTCTATTGTAGAGGCTCACAATTTGCCCCAGATGGATCCTTCTAAGAGAAAAGCCTTCAAGCATGACACAAAACACATTTATAAAGCATTTTTAAAATACTAAAAGTATATAGAGAAATTTTGAGTACTAATATGAGCTCTCTCAATCTCAGTTTTGACATTAAAATTTAATTTGGTCACTTTTTAAAAATATAAACAACATAACCATGGCCCATGCTTAAATCCCACCAGTACTCTTTGTCTTTGCATAGAGATGCACCTGAGCCTAGACTTCTCAAGGCTGATGCTCCATAAAGGTGGCAATTTATCACAAATTCCTGAATCCATCACTCTGCAGTGAAAGGAGTATACATTGTCTAATTAACATAAAGGACAGCACGTGCCCTGTGCTCTCAGAGAGAGGGCTGAGAGCGCTGCAGCCCAGCACACACAGAGGGACCCTGTGCTGCCTTGGGATGGGATCCAGCTTGGTTGGTGGCACCTCAAAACTCAGCAAGGGGAGGGGGGCAAGGGGAGTAGAGGCCTGGGCTGCTCCCTCACTCCCAGCTCTACAAAAAGCCCCGAGATACAGTGCCCTATGAAGTGTGATATGATCCCTGTGGACTGAGGGGGTTTGATACAGCCCCGTGCCAGAGGGATGCTCCCGTGCCTCCCTTTTTTTAAGCACCCCTTAGACATGGTCCCACTTTCCCAGCAACCACGGGCTGGATTGACATAGGGTGGATCCCACTTGGCTGGGGAGCCCTCTTGGGGTCCGTGGCACAGCCAGGAAAGGAAAGAAAGCCAGGAAAGACCTCCCTGTAAGGCAGTGGGAGCTGGAGCTGGCTGAAGCACAAGGGCGCATCGTCTCTAAGATACAGTGGCTTGGGGTAGCTTTTCCTAAACAAAGAGCATTATAAGCGAGCCACTGCTGGAAATTTCCATTCCTTTGTTGGGTTGATGCTGTGTAAATAAATGCATTCCTAAGATTTTTCATAATCCTGGAAAGGTCCGTAAATGAAACTGTATAGTTTGCCAAGTCACTGGAGTTCATATATATTATTCCTCAGCCGCTGGGAACATGATATACAATGGCACAGAATATAATGCAAGGAACATATGCTAGAGGTCTTCTTAGAAGTACTCCGTGCATTTGTATGTGGCATGTACAAATATTTCTTTTGATTTGCTCTATGGGATTTAAATATTCAACACATATTACAACTTGGGTTTATGATATACCTGCCTTAACTCTAAATAATCCTTACCTGTCAAGTGACCTTGGCAACATTCCCTAGTTTAATATGTGGGTGCTTTGAAAGCATTTGTAAATTAGTATGTGAGATAAATGTGTAATCAACCTTCTACTTTATTCTTCTGCTTTTCCTTATATTTGAATTTTATTTAAAAGTAAGGCAATTTGGGAAGATTCCATTGCAAGAATGGCATTGTGCCTGGAGTATTTACACACTGAACAGCTTAAAAATGCATTTTCAATGTCTTACATTTTTGTCATTTATAAACACTAACTAGTCACAGAGGAGATACAGTCCTCTATCCAGTGTGCTGGTAATGTAAACTCAGGGGTTACCTAAATAGTAAACACTATTATGTCCTCATTGTTCGAAATTAGGTATTTTTCTTAAAATAGGCTAATAACTTCTCCCACTAACTCTGCCCCCTAAGATTCAGTTAATCTGTATTTATCCCTGTTTAATGTAGTACAAATGCTTTAGAAATTTCTAACAGAAACTGTCCTTTAGACTACTGGAATGATGTTTATCACCCTTTTTTTATTTTTGAGCAGATGGACATCTATCTTATATTTAGACTTTCTGACAGCTATACTTGCTGTCTTTAGGATGAATATTTTAATTTTGATAATCATATCCCCTAGCAATGAAGTTCTACTGGAAAAATACTGAAATGACCTGGAAATAGCACTTTTCTTTTTAAGCATTTTTCAGTTTTAAATCTCAAAGTTTTAGACAAAAGAGAGCACTTAATAAATAGTGAAATAAAATGCAAAATGTACTTTTCCTACGTTTGTTTCTACTTGTCCAAAATAAAACATTACCATTTATTTCCTAGACATACCATTTTTTAGTTGGATTAGAAATGTAAAAAACAGCCCCACGAACAAAACAACCGAGAAACCAAACCAAAGCAACCCCTCAAACAGGACTATTTCCATAAGGCAAGCTCAAATACTTCTGGCTAGCTGGTTAGCTCTCTAATTTCCTTCTGTTTGGACACTGCCACAGCATCTCTAATTCCACAGTGCTCATCTGAGATCCTAATTTTTCCTGACCTCAGTACTCACATTTGGGGGCTACTATGTCAAAGCATTTCAGTGTCCGCGATGAAGTAGCCTGGTTCAGCCTTCTTTCAAAAGAGGATTATTATGATAATTGTAGGTCTCAAATTGGAATAGATGATAAAAAACTCAATACAGTATTTTAACATAAAATATTGTTAACTTAGGGCATCAAACTTTAAACCAAATTAAAAGCAAACTATGATCTCAGAGACTGCAGACCAGTAACTTATCTACCACACAAACAGCTGCACAAATCCCTCACATTTATTTTTTTCCAGGCTTTCAACTTTGATTAATAACATGGTAAAACCATGCAAGTCTCAACCATATTAACCACAGCTATATTTTTAGTCTTACTGACATGAACACTTTAATATAATAAAAGGGAAAGGAAAACAGAAGAGGTGTTTCATTAGGACATGAGGATTACTGAAACCGCTGTGTGGAGCATTTGCCAGGAGGTGGTAGGGGAAGAGTTATTACTCACATTTTAGCATGTCGTTAGGATGTGGAGCGAGAGGATCCCTCAGTGAGAGATGTTTGCTTTGGAAAAAAAATTAAGTAATCAGACCGTCCAAGCTCTTCTCACTGACGCAGTCATAATAGCAAATTAGAAACTCAGTTAATGAGTTTCCAGCATTACATGGAAAACTATTTTTCCAATTTTGTTATAAAATCCAGTAATACGACAGTGCTATGAGATCCAGAAGTTCACATATTAACCTACCAGTCCTGTTTTATTGATAGACGACTATGTGCAAAAATATATGAAGCATGCAACCTGGTTGGTTAAAAAAATAGCCTGCACCACAAAACTCTCAGCAAATTTGCTCTCGTACCTGATTACAGAAGCTTATAATATATTTTAAAAGCAGTTATGAAGAGAAAAAAAATCCCCCAAACCCAAATAACCCCCCTGAATGGCTGATATGAAAACAATCCTTCAGTATTATGTCAGTAAAATAGCAGCTTAAAAACAAATATAGAGACTAACGCTTGCCTATCATTAAATTATTCAATATTAAAACATGTTTAGCTTAATGATTGTATGATACTGGAACTAGAGTTAAATTTGGTCCAGTCTCCTAGCTGACTGTTCATATGACAGGAGTGTTCCTTAGATGAGCTTCTGACACTAAACTCAGCTGAATGAAAAGTATTAAACACATCATAAAAAATATTTGGCTGAGTAAAGTCATTTGACTTTTTTCTTTCTGCATATACCTGCCTACACATTTGCACCAGCAGTATGTTTGTAACGATGCCTTTTGTAAGGGAGCCAAGCCTTGTAAATCGGAATAATGGGCAAAACCAGCCATGTATTTTCTATTTCTATACTGTTTGCATGAAGAGAGCTACATTTCAAAATTGAGGGGGAGAGAACAAAGAGATCCAGGCATACAGAACACTAATAGTGACCCTGAAATGACTGCTCTGGACAGCACCCAAACAGCATAGTCATGTCTGTACTGGAAACACCCAGGTACCATAAAGGGGATGCAGTAGCCCAGTGAGGAGAAGGACAGGGCAATAGCAAATACCTTGTCACACTTCAATTGTGAGAAGAAAGCATAATTTGTTTTGACCGTTGCAGTATTTTTAATGCACAACATCCACAGTATCAGAAATGCAGGGGAACAGGGAAAGCAGACATCTCAATATTTTTCTAACACACTAGAAAGTGGAAAAAAATTTGCAGAAAACATTTATATGGCACCAGTGAAAGTGAGACCCTATGCAGAGTCTTATAGATGAACTCGACCGGAGGGATTTGTCTCCTACTTGAATGCCACACAAGCACGTGTGAACCCTTCCCACTCATCTGCACTCCCCATTCTGACATTGTGACTTTCCTTTTTAACTAGCACAGGCTTGGCTGAGACTAAGATAAACATGTTTGGCTGCAACTTTTTTTTTTTACTTTCAAAAAGAGGCAAACTGGATTATAGCAAATAACCTTTAAGATAATTAACTGACAATGCCGCAACTAGCATAAAATCTTCCTTCAGGCGACCCCTAATTTAAGTATTACTGGCACAAAGTGGAGACAGATTGTGCATCACCACCGCAATATTTACATAGCAGAAACCCACAGAGCAGGAAACGTGAGACTCAATGATGCACTAAATTAGGAACAATCATATTCTAGTGTTAATTTGCTTTCTCCTCTATCCAAAATTCAGGTCCAGCACTTGGTACAAATGCACATAAAACATCCCCATTTTTAATGATTAAGAACCACAGTCTGCAAACAGTTTCACTCAAAAGTATATTCAATTACTACGGGGCAAGTTTGAGGGATCAAACCCCCAAAATTGAAACAGATCTACCAATACAGAGATTTTTTTAGAAACCGAAGGCTTCTTAATCCATTTATTTCTTTCCATAAATGATATCTATGAAATCTGCCAGGCTACCTGACTTTTGGTTGTAAATATTTTCCTCTGACAGTAACACTGTGATTCTGCGGCATAATGGAGAAGCAGTTTTGATTCTCCGATGCTGTAGATACTTGCAGGTACACAAAAGGCTGTGTAATCAAAGAATTAAGGTTAAAGTGGAGAGGAAGGAAAAGAGAGCCATTCTATTTCTAAATATATTGGGAAGTGACATATTTATAATATACATTATCCAGAGACAGATTTCACAAGCAATACTCTTAGTTACAGCACACTTCATAAGATAAAAGCAAAGAGCCATCACCGACCTTTCTAATAGAATCTTAAATATTATTCAAATTTGGTTCCACTACGGCATATTAACAAAATATTTACCTTGCCTAATCGCTGATGTTCTTCAAAAGCAGAAATCAGTTCTTGTGCCCATTTTATTTTTTCAGGGCTCGGAGAGAACTGTTCCTGGACAACAGCAATTTGGTTGGGGTGAATCACCTGCTTACCTACAAAGAAGATTAATAACACCAGAATCATGCATCGACAAACAGATGTTCAAGCAAAATGTTCCAACCACTTGAGGCTCTCATATGCCTTGCAGACTTTGTTGTTCTCTAACTAATTATTTTACTTGGTTTCTTTTATTTTTAAAACCGGAAAACAGGCAGATAGCTTTTTGACAGATTATTTTAAGAGTAAGAATACCTTGTGATATGCTTGCATTCAGTACACTTTGAGAGAACCCACGATTCTTTCTCCTCCCTCCCCATTTTGACCCATACATCTTTTCTCAGTCATTTCAGGTGCAATTGTCTGTCTTGGGCAGTCAGTAGCAATTAAGTATAATGCATCTCTGAATTTGACTATATAAATAACAGCTCCAGCCACTGTTAAATAAGTTGTGTTAAAGTATGTTCAGAAAATGAGATCTGAAGAAGATGGCAAGAGATCTGTAGGGCTGAAAAGTTGCCAGTACCCTAAGGATCATTCCCTAAATTCTCAGTATTGGCATAGCATCATATAATCCTCAATGTTGTTTAAACTGTTGTTGCTGCAATTATTGGTAGTTGCAGGTAGGCTGCAATATTTATTTAGTCACTGGTACAGCAAACAACCACCAGCAGTGCCCTGAGGTTTTATGAAGCAGTTTTTTTAATCCTTTCTTATATAAACATAAGTTAAGAAAATAAAAATAGATGTTGTCTTTTTCACTAGAGATTTTCAAACATGAATCGACAGCCACATAATCCGTTTTAATCTGTGATTGAATTTAGCTACCTTAAAACAAATACATGTGTAATTTGTTTGACACTTTAAAAAGCGCAGTGTTTGACGTTATTAGTTCATTTCTACGGGGATTTCACAGACCGGGGTGATTTCTGTAGTTTGCTTTTAAAGGTGTACGAGTAAAGAGAGGCTGCAGTAACTCGCAGCTTCCTTCGGAATAAACGGCTGTCCCCGGTGCCAGATTACAAAACTGGTTCGAGGGATGAGGCTGATGCTGCAAACCTGCAGTGCCCTGCAGACCGGGGGTCCCCCAGCCCTGCCGCCGCCGCAGCCCCTTCTGCGAGAGAGGTTTTTGCACTTTGCCAGGCAAAGTTGGAAGTGTCAGGAGCTGAGGAGGTTTCCTGCACGACGGGGTCTGCTCCCGTGCTCTCACTGACACTAAGCCAGCTGTACTTTAGGAATCAGCCCCTCACTGGATCTGAGAAGCCTCACGCATGAGCGCAGGAATACACCTATTTTCAATGAAATAACCCCTGCAAAAATCACGGGGATTACTTTCATCAGTGGGTCTGAGTGATAACCTGGAGTACAAAGAAACTCAATTAAATGAGCAAAGAAATAGTAGTCCTTTAGTGTTGCTACGTTCCTTTGCTAAAAAGCCATAAGTAGCTCAATTTTATTTCTTGTTGAACAACGTTTAGTTTATGATTTTATAGGCATGCAGATCTTCAGTTTGAAATTTCAATATCATAACTATTTTTAAAATACCTTAAATATAGGTAAAAGCTTAAACCTCATTAAGAACTATAATTTAAAAAAAAAATACACAAATTTTTTTTTTTAAACTACTACATTTTATCTTAGGTCTACTCAGAAGTTTTTTAGCAATTTTAATAAAATGTCATAATTAATAAGTTGATGATGTTTCCTTATTTGTAATACAACAAATTCTCCATAGCTAAACCATTAATTCCAAAATTGAAGTCAGTACAACAATTTACTGAAAAATCCTAAGGAGTTTAAATTCCTGAAAAAAATGTTGAGTATATTTTAAATTATATTTGAAGTCAATCTTGAATTATAACAAAATTAAAAATACATATATGTGATTTATTAAAACATAAAACACTTCTGTAAAAAGACTTGCTTTTGCTAAAGATACCTATAGTAGTAAACTATGTTTTTAATCATTAAAACACTACTGAACAATTTAAAGAGAACATAGCGTAACTTTTGATTTATAGCACCAGGTTGATTTTTGTCAGAGACTACATATCCAAATAACTGTATAACAGACATAATGCCATGAAGAAATGAAGTAAATATTTTAAACAGAATTGTTGTTATTGACAAGTTACTGAGCGAGTGCAAAATTGGAAGACATTAAAATTTATGACCACGAAATCCTTTTTACAGTACCACTTGATATATTGTGTTTTAAATCAATACTTGTCAAGCCTTTTAGGTAACTGTATGATGGTGTCATTTTAGTCTTCTACAAAAGCCTGAAAAAGAGAGGACACCTCGACTGTTTCGTATTTATATCTGCTTTCTCAGCATGTAGCACTGGACTTTTTATAAAGACTAAGTCAGCTGTTAAAGCTTATGGCAAGGTTTACCTAATTTTTTACATAAACATTCCTAAAACCTGTGCTCATTTATATAGGCAATACACCGATTTAAAGTCCACAGGCAGCGTAAAACATTTTGATGGATGTCTGTGGAGATATATTGTTTTATAAATGCACATATGAAAGGACTATTAATATTGCTTTCAAATATTATATTTGAAAGTATTTGATTTTATGTTTATACACTCACTGAAGGAAAATGAGACTGATTTTAAGATAATTGGAAAAGAAGACTTGGCTGCAATAAGCAGTGATGTTCACAATAATATTTAAATACCTGATAAATGTTTCATTTTATTATTTTCCTTGTTTAATTGTGACGGAACCTATTTGATTACATTAAGGGCAATTTTACTGGCCTAATATGGGAACATCTAAAGACACAAAACTTTGCTGAATATTGTTGATTTGCACTGCTTTGGAGGGTGGTGAGTTCAGCCCTGTTCATGCAAATAAGTGAGTGTTCTCCAGCTATGAGAGCGATTTGCAAGACTCAGCTCATTTTAGTTCTGTTGATTTCAATGATTTTTATTATTTATAAAAAAAGTAGGGGGGAGGGATCTTTTATTCAAAAATTAGAAGAATTGCACATTTTGAACTTGTTATTAGGGTGACATTTCAGTACTTTGACATTATCAGAGCACTGTTAGTGGCAAATACAATGTGCATACTTCTGCTTTATACAAGGTCTTGGATTAAGCTAAGGCCCATTTGTAATTTTCTGTGATGAATGTGAAATTAGAAATATTTAAATGTTTCACTTATACAGATTTGGAAAAAACACTTGTATAGGTTTTGAAAAACATGATTTTGCTATCAGTTTTGAAACTAGATTTTATTTCAATCAAAACAAGTAGGAATGATTATAAAAATATTAAATAAACTGAAAGCAAAAAAAACCAAAGAACAAGTGAAATATTTTAGATTGACCTAAAACATTTTTCTTTTTTTCTAGAAGAAAAGGAAAAATGCTGTTTTGTTTTAGCTTAAACAATTTTTAATTTTTTTTCCCCCACCAAATCAGTAGTCAGTATTGCTCCATCTCTAATTACACTTGGACTGATTGTCAGGTTGTTTGCTGAATTTTGGAAATGTGTTGATGATAACTGCAGAAAGGCAGGAGGCAAAGGGCAGGTGCTGTGAGTGCACCTTAATAAAATCGGTACTTTTCATGGGCCTTGATCCTTGTATGGAAAGGCAAGTATAACCACATGTATAGCCAAGACAGAAAGTAATTTTACACCCTAAATTGCTACCTGACCTTTTTATTTGTCTTCTATCTGGTCCCTGTTCTAAAGTCAGACAACTTCCACCATAAAGTCAGTGGAGTCCAAATCATCATCAGCATTGGTTATGCTGAGCATTTCTAAACTTCCTAAATTGGCAGCCTCAGTTAAGCATTTAAATGCACATTATGCTCTCAAAAAGAGTGCTCTCAAAGGTGCTAGGCACCTGCAACTCCATCTTCTGTCAACAGGAGGTTCAGATGTTTATGTTTTTTCAAAAATCAAGCCTTTCCTTAAGCTAGGAAATATTGGTTGAGACTAGGTAGCCGTCAGCAGGTGCTACCATTCAGTAGCTCTATTATTTTCCCAACTTCAAAGGCAGCTGAGTGAAGGGTGGAAATCCACACGGCCGTGGATAATGTAGCTGTGAGGAGCTAACCATTTCACCTCCAAAACAAGACTTGGGTTTGTACATGTCAAAGCTCAACAGACAGTAAAGCAGAGTTTGTGCCGAAAAGCATTGATTGCTATTCTTGCACTGGCATGACAAGGTCACTGAAAATTGCACTTTTTTTTCTTTTTTTTTTTTTTTGGTGCTTTAAGACATCATATACAGCTCACTGTAAAACCAGAGTTTGCTAGGTGGCATTGCCAGGACCCATGCTTTTGGTAACAGAAACCTAAGGGATGTACTGTTCTTATATGTGTATCCTGGATGGTGGTCAAAGAAAAATAATGCAAATGTTCATCCTGTGTGTTAGAATTCTCTATTGCAAATGGCTGATTTCTATTGCAACCCCCCAATCTTTGGTGGCTGCTCTGTCCCAGCGAGGTGTCTGAGTGACCTGGTACACCAATCACAGGGTAACAGGCTGCATTGCAGGACTGTGGGGCAAGGAGCCTGCTGCTCTCGCTGTCTGCCAATACCCGTAGGTGTCACCAGCACTTTCTGGGGGGAAAGCCAGGAGATGAAACACAAACCAAAGAAAACAGTAAGAAAATAACTTTCCCCTAGCTGATAGCATACGAGATTCACTTCTCAACCTTTTTGCCTAAAAAGCATTTTTTAACTGTTGCTGTTGTTCAAACAAAGAGAAAGGGCTCCAGTTGTGGAGGAGCCATTGCAGAGTACAGCATTGCCTTTCCTGTGCTCTGTGGAGGGAGGAATCACTGCACAGCCTCTACCCCAACTTCTCTTCAAAACCAGTCACACGCTTCATGGCATGCAGTTTTAAAAAGCAGCCTGTGACTTTTCAGGCAAAATTTTCAGCCACAATTTTTAAGATAGAAATAAACATAAAAAGAGCTTGATACCAGTGTGTTTTTCAATAAATGGCCTGAAACAAAAATCAAGTTATTTGTCTAAGTGACAGTAGCAACATATTTAGGACGAACAAGATCCGCGCTCTTTCGAGACATGGGCGGAAAGTCGTACCGGTGAATCCCATCGAGGCACCTTCCCTCGACTGCCTGCGGAGCCCATCCTCATCGTGGAAATCAATGTAAACAAGGTCTATTGCTTGGAGGCCAAACGCCTTTGCTGTCACGATTATTTTTTGCCTGGCATACAGAATATCGTGAGTTTCCTTACTGCTTGTTGCACCTAAGAAAATAGCGAGAACAAAGAAAAGCTGACAAGAATGTTTGAAACCTTTCTGTTTAAAATATTTCTTACATTAAAAAAAAGGTAAACTTTGAGATTTTATTTAACTGATTTAGAAAATAGGAGAGGGGTGTAAGCCTATACTATAGAGACAAAATTATACTCTTCTGAGGAAGAAAGAAAGCTGCATTAGCAAAAATAAAAAATAATGTCCCTTTAAACACTAGCTTATAAATTCAGATTTTGATTTAGTTTAAATTAGAAGTTGAAAGCCTGAAGTCACTGAAAGCTTTGTCTGGTAAGGTCTGCTGACTTGGCTAAAATGAAAGCAATTATTTGATTTTACTATTTATTGCATGTACAGTGAGAAGCATTACAGCAAGAGAAGCTTTACACAAATTGATATACTGGGTCCAACTAAATGGTTAAAAAATTCACACTGAGAATAGAATTGCACTTTCCTTGGTTCTGATTCTTGTCACAACTGATGTCCTAAGCTGAATATTTAAGCTTTAGTATTTGAATGAAAAATTGATGGTAGATGACTTCTGAGAAGAAGCAAAAGTATTCATGAGACTTCAAGTGCTCAGAGGCTACCAGCTAAGCAATGTACTCACGTGAAGGCTAGTGGGAAAAAAACAGCAACAATAATAACCATAAGGTAATATTTAGATACAAATTCTCAGTCTGTAAGGAACATTTTAGTAAAGCAATGTGATTTTTACATCAACATACTTATTTTTAATATAGAAGCTCATAGCTCTGTGCTTTCATCTTTTATCTTTAAATCAGAAGCTAAGTGTCCTCTTATAAAAGAAATGGTGAAGCACTTTTTATTTTTTAGGAAGACTAAGAGTGCTTTCATATGAATATGTGGCTGTTTTGACATGTGACATCTTTAAATAAATTTATGAAAACAAATTGTAGCAGAAGAGAATTCGTGCATGATGTCAAAAGCCTGAGTGACAGCTGTATGTAAACGAGTGGTGAAGTGGACACCAGAATTTTAGTTCTTTCAAATGTAGTTCTAAAAAGCACATGAGTGTTGTTTAATGGTACAATATTTAAAAATTTTGACTCAACAGGATTTTTTTTTTTTTGTTTGGTTTGGTTTGGTTTTTTTTGGTTTTTTTTTTCCTTAACTTTTGGTACTGACTGGTAAGAAGCACAAGAAAGTCTCAGTGCCTTATAACACAAGGACCATGTTTTAAATTGCCAGTGATACACTCTGCACTGAAAAGAAATTAAGGAGAAAAAGGAAAACATAAAATGCAGGCTCAAGTGTCATTACTTTAATTATTGCTGCCACAAATTTCACAGGCTTCTCCAACCCAAATGCCATACATAAACATTTATAGTAAAGAGACAAGTAATAACCTATGCTGGCACGGAAATCCTCTCCTCCAAAGACAACTGCATCCAAATGAAAGCCAACCTGGGATCCTGTTCTCAGTGCTTCTTCACAGACAGCCTTCAAATGAGAACAGACTATTAATGCCTACAGAAATGCAGGATGCAGAGAGACCACAGAGGATATCACAGCAACTCAGCATTACCAAAATCCTTCCGAGAATATTGCTCCTATTGAGAAAAGGCACTGTAAATGCTTGACAATGCACTGTGCTTTAAAATGACTCAGCAAAGAGAAAAAGTATTTTGCTTTCCCTAAGCACCCAGATAGCAAATACAGGACATCAATAACAGGTTCCCCACCTTCTGGTTTACATTACGCCCCAGATGCTACTGTCACCACTACTTCAGGCATTTATGTAGCAATATGAAACAAAACATTTGGCAAATATTGCGTAAAAACAAAAAAAAAGTACTAAATTTGATTGGTTTGACATGCAATATAGCTGCATGAGAAACAGAAAGAAAGATCAGAACCTCTTTTATGAAATAAATAATATGAATGGTTTACAATTATTTTAAGTTCCTTACAGGATAGAAGGATTGCCAGTTAAAGTCTCTAGCTACTTTAACTACATATAACTAAAAATAAGCTAAGGAAGTTAAAATGCAACAAGTGTAGCAGAAAAGCATTAAAATAAAAGTAAAAAATTTTGCTGCTGTAGCTTTTTTCATAAGGAGAACAGTATCACTATTTTTTATTGATGTTTGGATAGTATTAGTATCTTTTAAAGCTAAGGTACGTGGAGAGAGACATGTAATTACCAGCTCTACTAACGGGTGTTCTTCTATGGCAGCTGGCAGGACACAGAATTATTCTTTAACAGAGCGTGCTTTAAAAGGGAACTCTCCTGCCAGCATCAGCAACTGCAACATTAAACCTCCACTATAAAATACTGCAGGTGAAGAAAAACCTCACTGGCTTAATATGCAATCTAATTCTGTGTTTGCACACTGGACAGGAGCGTGTCCATTTGGTTACTGCTTTATCAGGCTTGCAGATAGGTTAGTGTGTGCTGTAAGATAAATGGCTGTATCAAACGATCAGGTTGCCTGTGAGGTACTTCTGGAGGTACTTCTGATCTGTGTGTCCTCAGCTGGTCTGAAACTTTTCCCTCAGAGCTTGGGAGGGGAACGCAGAGTTCCTTGTGCATGCACGAGTTCTTCGGTTTCATTACCACATTGCCTTGCCTATCTGAAAAACCTGGACTCGATGGTAAGGGCTTGGGAGTGATTTATACTAAAATGAAATTTATAAATTAGATTTGATCTAAAATTACCCTAAAAAATGAGCATGTTCTTCAGGAATTTTCAAAGTTAATTCTGTTTCTAATTTTAGCAATAAACACTCCATCATACATACAAAGAAACGGTAACATGGAATTTGGTTGTAATGTTATTAGTAGAAACCATGCCATAGTGAAATGATGATTAACTCTTATTTCAAACTAAGTTTTATACAAAAGTTGCATTTGACAGCTACTAAATAGCCTGCAACATGGAGTATTCCAAATCTTTGGAGAGGCCCATTTCCACTCCAAGTGTGTTCAAAACAATAACAGGAATGAAGAGAGGTTTTATTTTGTGTGGACTGTCTGGAACTGTTCTGTCAGTGGAATATTTTGAATTTATGAAGGCCTTTACAATACAAACATCAGAGTTCAATGTGCAAATGTTTTTGGGGATTGAACAATAAGTTTTCTATTTTTAACCTTTTTTCCTTGGTGAAATCAGGGAGAGACTGAGGAGTATTCTATTTATTCTAGTTTGCTGAGATGGCAAAATATGAACACTTCAAGACTTTCTTACCTTAAAATTGAGCAAGCCCATTGCAGTTTCCACAAAGGGGATAAAATTCATTGGTTCTACAAGTGTTCGGCCTCTTAGATGATGCAAGAATTTGTCTGAAAACTAAAACTAGACAGAATGAGCTACCAGAGGGAAAAAAGAGAACAGTCTACATGTATATAAATCATGGCAAATATTCACCTGACTGCAACAAACACCCCTCCCCACCCCAAAACCTTATAACTAAAAAAATTAAAACAGCTTTTAACAAGGCCTGTGATTTGAAACTGCAGCATTCCCATACATATCTAAATTTGGAGGCTGGTTTGCAAGGGAAAAAAAAAAATTAAAAAAAATTCCAAGCTTAGCACCTCTCACCCTGGCTTAGTGAAATGCAAATCCGTGGGCTCTGGAAAACAATGGAGTGCTGCTGTACCTGAGGTCCGGTTTTGTTTCAGGTCCAGCACTGCCATCACTGGAAGCGCTCCCCAGCCTTCTAAGTGGCATCCGTATTATTCATTACGGCACCGTTACCCTTTTGTTCAATAGGCTTTTCTTCATAATTTTTTAGCTTACCTAGGAAGGCCTTAAAAAGGAAGTTTAATTCTTTGAAGACCAAAGCTTGCCAATTTTTTCCATGAGACCAGTTCACAGCTAGCTCTGAGCTGCCAGTGGGGTAGCCCAAATTCCAAAATCTATCATCTGGAAACATACAAAAGCTCTTGCACAGATTTTTCCCCTTTCAAAAGGGAAAAAAAAAAAAAAAAAGGAGGGGGGGGAAAACCTTCAGCTCTATATTGTAAATGTATTATGTCTGTCCAGATCGAGTAATTTGCGTCAAGATAAACATATTGCAGGTACCGCAAAAATGTTAGTAAATAAAGACAAAAATCACATATGCATATATTTTAAATTTAAGGAATATTCGACTATTAATGGATATCAAAGCAAAGGGAATTTTAATCATCTCTCCATTCAGTCTCAGTTGGGTAAATCATATCTAAGAGATTTGCATAAATATAAACCATCAAAGACTTTTCATCTTCAAAGGGGGTTTCAAGACCCTATAAGCTTTGTACTGTAATCATCGCAGGTCACAACCCTGCAGGAATAAGGCTGCTATGGCAACATAAAAAACTAATGCTTAAGGCTTAGCATAATATTCTGACTAATAGAAAGGAAACTCATTTTAAAAGCTGGCAGCCTATTTACCAGAAGCTGGATTAGAGGTGTTATTTCCCCTTTTAGCTTCCCCCCACCACCCCTCCCCAAAAGAAGGAAAATCTAATCATCCAGATCTTGAAAAAAAAAAAAAAGCTTTCCAGCAATTTGCAGTAACTTTACAATTAGGCCAAAATAAATCACAGCTTTCTCCGATGAAGAATTCTGCCCTCCCATCTCTGCTCTGCATCATCACTGTGGCCCTCATGGTAACTTTTCATCAGTGAAGAGAATTCCACTCAAAAATGTGAAAGGAGAAAAAAAACAAATCAATTCAATTCACTCTGTACAGTATGGCACATTACTACAGTGACAACAAAACAGTAAAGTTCACCCAAGTAAATGCAGAAAATAAGTTAATATAATGGTACCTGCAAATCTTCTTAGGATTTCTATCTGGTTTTCATTTTTTTTAAGAGGAAAAAAAAATTTGAAAGTGCTACTATGTGTACATTTTAGGTGCAAGTTAAAAAGCAGAGTTCTTGTTTTAGTTTAAAATACTTTAAAAGTCACACTCCTGGAATTCTCGCTATCTTTTGTTTTGAAGGTAAAGCAAAAAAAAAGCACATTTAATTAAATATTGCCTCCCTTCCTCTCCCTTGTAAAAGATTTGCAATAAGCACCAATACAAAAGGTAACGAGTGGAGAAGTTTCAATTAATTTTTTTTTTTTTTTTCAAAAGGAGACGATTAAATGTTTCCGGCCCGGTAAAGTGTTCATTTCAGGGAGAAAGGGAAAAAAAAAAAAAGAAGGCGGAGGAAAAAAAAAACCCACAAAGCTTGGGGAGGGGACGAAGTAGCAAGGCCTCAGCAATTCTTTCAATTCCAGTGCACACCCAATAGTGTGTCGGGAAGAATGCACACTGGTTGGGATTTGTGGGAGAATTGTCCCGCCACAAAGGAGGGAGAGTTACGCTTGTTATAGTCCAATAAGCCATGCCAGTCAAACAAGTACCCACACTAGGGACAAAAGGAAAGCAAGAGATTCTCACACAAAAGAAAACAAGTAAGCCCATCTTTTAGTTGTGCATCAGCCTCCAGGTTTTCTGCTGCACATAAATAAAATTGAAGGGGGGGGAGCGGGTGTGAGTGGGGGGAAAGAAACAGCTTCTGGGAGGCTGAAAAATCATGCTGGAGTGAATTTTTGGAGGATTGGGAAAAGAAGGCAGCGGTGTTAGGCAGGGCATGTTCTTTGTGTGCTAAGGTTGGGCAAAGGGAGAGTGAAGCAAAAGAAGGACAATGAGGCAGAAGCTTCTGGGGCTGGCTTGTTTTCCAGGATGGAAATAAAAGTTAGCAAGAGGCAAAGTGGAAGAGGATGAGGGGACAAAAAGCCCTGGCACCCCATCTCCCTGTAAAACCTACTTGGTGGCAGCAAGGGCTCTGCCATTTTGGAATAATGAATATTCATGGCTGACAAGTTACGTCTAACACTTACATGGCTGTAAACCCTGAGAGGTGCACTCTGGTTAATTTAATTACCCGTTGGTGGAAGGGGATGGCGAGCCTTCCATCGCGAGCGGCGGAGGCCGAAGGGGCAGCGCCACAGAACGGACGGGGCCCGTCACACGCCCGGCGTATGGGGCTGTGCTCCATTGTGCACTCGGGCCCATCTCAATGGTTTGATCAAGGTTAGATGCTGAGATTAAAATAGATCCTAATACGCCTGCCTGCCTTTCATCACGGCTTGCATGCGTGCTAGTTGCTCAGCTAGCGGTTTGCAAAAATATAAAGTGAATAATTGAGCATTATTCCTTTACGGGTGTGTTACAGCAATAATGGTATATCCAAACAAGCATCCCTCCTTTTTTGACAATTAAAACAATTACAGCATAATTAGGCCTATTTCAAAGTTTTCTTAAGTAATTTGACATGCCAACCATTTACATTTCAGGTTTTTATTGGCTGAAATGTCAGTTGTGAAACACAAACACACCTGTCAGCAATTAAAAAGGAAGAAGCAGAGAACTGTTCAGGAAATAATATCTCTGCTAATTAAAAACACTAGTTAAAAGCTTCCTGTTTGTTCCCCCAGTTGCCCCAAGGAGTGACCTTCCCCCCAACCCATTTTTTCATATGTTGCTAACATGGTTTCCCATCTCCTGCTTCCAATGCACGTAACTAAGGCTCTTGGACAGACAACAATTTTGCTTGTTAGGGTAGTCTGAGAAGAGTCAGGCACCTACCCTTCTATTTTTGATAAAATATCCTGACAGCAATATTGGTTCTTTGTCAGCTGTGGGAGAAATACACCTGGTTTTCTTTATAAATGTGTTCCATATATGCTTTTTATACAGCACATCATGCACACATTTAAGTGGATGCACTTCCCAATTACCTCAGCCAAACAACAACATCAGATGCTATTTGCAGCCTTCCTCTTAACTCACAGTCATTCACCTCTGTGCCTGTGTGAACCTGGCCCAACAGCTTCAGTCAAAAGCTACTGTGTTGTTGGTACTCACCCATCTTATTTCCTCAACATTTTCAACCTTTGGCAGCATCATGCTTGAAGGAAGGGTCTTGGACTGCAAAAGCACCTCTAGATCTTCTTCTGCTAGGCCGCTGGACACAGAGTTTATCCTGACACACTTTTCAGCATGGCCAAAGTCAAACTCTTCAAGGGTTTTCACGATGGTGAGTCTTGCCTCTCTCTACAATATGAATGAGTTCAGATGCACAACAAAAGAAAAAGAAAGCATATTTTCTATTGACAGAAAAATGCACTGAGAGGAAAACTTGATGAAATGACATGGGGGAAGAGCTAGACTGCCAGTATAGTGGTGTCCCCAAAATGTCTGGCACTCCTGGACTCTATTGAAGCAGCCATCACCAAAACCTCACAATTCTACCTTCCTCTTTACTATTTCTTTATAACCGGTAAATGCAATGCATGAGGTTTCTTGCAGAAAACAAGATTTTTGTGTTTGCTAGTGCTGAACATGTGTAACAAACACAAATCTTTATGTTACCATAATGTGTTGCACTAACTGTCTGGGTCTCTCAAAAAGAATTCTTGAATCTGCATAAAACAAATAATTTCTGTAATTTAGTCCTATGTTGTCTGAACATCAAAAAGTACAGATGTATATACACTTCCTTGGTTTTCCTTTACTCTATGTATTCAAAGTGCATTAAAGGCAGTATTAGAATTCACAAGTTGCATATAAAAACAAGGGTCGTCGTCTTTTGGCACAAAATAACATCTCCAAAGACACACACTTCCTCATTTGCTATTTTTGTGACTGTAAATTGACAAATCTGTTTAATAGTTGATTTGCATGAAGAATACTGGTGTGCTTTTCTGAAATGAAATGCATTTCTTGGCCTGGAGAAGGGGGTAGGGGTCGAAAGAAGGTGCTGGGCTCCCTGCTTCCTGCCCACTGAAGTTTCAACCCCAAATTCCTTCCACTCACCAACAGCCCCTAACAAATTTGCATTGTCAAAATGCACACTTATCAAAAGTAATTTCATTTGTGAAGAGTTTTTATGGGGCTAATAAAACTTTAAAGCTCCTGACTCATGGAGGCTCAGGAATGACTTTAACAATATGCAGTTGCTGAATAGAGATGCTTTTCAAGAAAACAGGCAAACTCAAGAGGAAAAAAAAAGCAACAAAAAAAAAATCATCAAAGTTAATATCCAGGCTAATACAAATCAGCAAGAGAGCACATGACAGTAGATTTAAACCAGACGGATGCAAGCTTCTGCCAGCAAGAAGGGCAGAGGTGGTTTCCCAATGTGGTCTGAGTTAAACAGTGTGAGAGAACAGTAGCTTACAGTTGTCAGGACTGATGAGAGCAGGGTCTCCCAGGCCAGTTTAAGACAGCTCTGCAGTGTACTGATTTACAGGGCTGGGACCCCTGATAATTAGGGTAAGTTTAGAGAAAAGCAATTGGTGGCTCTAACTGGTTAAAAGGAAGGAATAATGAAGCAGAAAGTTAATGAAATCTGAAGCAAACTGCCTTCAGCTTGGGGCTACTAGCCGTGCTCCTCCAAAGGCTGGGAGCATATGCCCGTTAATGGGACAGCCGGGAACAAGGCACCCATGGATGTATCCCTGGGTCGCGATCAAGGGGCGCCTTCAGAGGGAATCTCTGGAAAGTGCAACCCAAAACATTCGAACTGCTGTGAATGGACTCTGTCTGGGGCCATTAGGAAAGCCACGTAAAGATGCACGCAGCTTAGTACAAACACATCCAGCTGGAAGACAGCTCCGGCGCACGGCTGTCTGAAATGGCTCTTCCAAATTAGGTAAACCCAACCATATGATGCCGATACTGGGAAATACAAATCCCTCACGTTTTACTTTTCTGACCCAGGGTAACAGGTTTCTAGGGCTGGGCTGAAAGTTTCTGGACATGATGCAGAATGGCAGCTTAAAAACGCACTCCAGAACAATTTATGCTTTTAATTAAAATCAGATTATCACCGTTTCAGCACACATTGATGCAATTTGCAAAAGAGAGATCTTCCCAAAGTATCCTGTAAGGCAGCACTCAATTTCAGCAGAAGGCACATCTTCAGCAAACTTGCAGTCTAATTTGTTATGATTTTTTTTCAGAATATAATATTGAGCACCAGACCATCTCATATTTATTTTTCTCCTCAGTCTGCAAACTTCCTTCCCAAAAAAGACAGATCGTGTCTTTCTAGGTATATTTCCATACAAAACACTTATTAACAGGCTGTTGCTGTTATCAATTTACATAAACTAAATGTGCAGCCCTCTGGTACGTATCCCAAAAATAACCAACAACTTCACTGAATTTATACCAACCAACAAACATGGGGAGGGGGTTGTTGTTTTTTTCCCATATTTTAATAGAAAATATGTTGCTATGTTAGTTAACACACCCATGCCATCTGTTGGGTTGAGAATTGATGCGTTTTCTTAGAACTGCTATGTTTTAGATCTGTCTGCCTAGATACTCTAGGAATGGAAATGTTTCCTTCCCTTGATATAATACTTCTAGTCGCTATAGTTTCCACAGCAAGAATCCATTTATACTTTTAATTGTGGAAAAAACTGATGGCACCTGGCTGCCAAAGCCAGAGCTTGTGAGGGGGCTGACTCAGTGCCTACCCTTCCTTCAATGGAGGAAATCCAACTGATGTTCGTGCGGAGTATCAGGTTCCCATAAAGGTCTCCAATAAAACATTTCATGGGTAAATAAAAAAAATATATACTAAAACCTTTGACTAAATGTACTAAAAACATGGAGAAAAGGTAGAACCTTTTCTGCCTCATTCGGCAAGGAAATATAAATGCTATTCATATTGTAGAATTCTTGCAAAAGCTAAAATCCTAACCTAGGTGAACTACTTCAGCATTATAACAGTGAAAAAGATAGTCCTTGATACAATAACATCCTTACTGCCAAGAAAGGGAAAACTAGAATTTTTAAGAAATGGTAAGCAAAATATTTGCCTGCTCTTCACATGAGAACTACAATATCAGATAATACTTTCTCATGAAAGAATAGCTGATAAAGAAATAAACCAAATCATTAAGTAAAATATTTCATGCTCAGGTAGCTTGGGATGGTGGTATTCTCCTTGGAACCCGTGTGAGCTGAGTTCTTCATCAAACTGAACAAGAGTGAAAGTCAACAGACAGCTTCATGGTAAATAGTGGTATTATTAAAATACTAAAATAGCGATATATTAAAACACTAAAATTTGCAATTTGTGCTGGAAAGCTCACTGTGGAAATAAAAAGTTGGTCAGGGTGGCTACTTTAGCATCCCTTCTGTTTGACACTGAGGACGACACAGGAAGAGGTTCATTACCACGTGCAGCTACGCCAACTGGTTAAGAGAAAGGTTTCGGTGACGCAGCATTGCAGACAAATCCACTGCTACCCAAACACACAGACACTGAAATCAAAAACGGGAATATGCGCATTGCCGGCTCCACTGGCACCCATTAAATCTAATAACTAACCACCCTCACGAGTTTCTAGCTCTGAATTATCAAATCTGCAAAGAAAACAACATCCGTCCACTTTTACACTCCAGTGGAAGAGGTGGTCCCTCGCGGCAGGGCTGCGCAGTCTCGCCATCTGGAGAATAAATCGAGTGTGAAGTACAGTATAGTTTGGGACCAAGCTCCGTGGCGGCAGCCCAGCAGTCAGTTCATTAGTCCCAAACTTGCGGGGATTAGTGCGGTATCAGCTCTACTGTCGGATGGGATCAGGCAGGCAGAGCGCGAGACTTGGGGAAGGGGGTGGTGGCAAAGAAGGAGCCCCTTGGGTTTATTGGTGAAACCATACTGTATTAGTGCACCTGAATACGTGCTTTTGGGAACGGCACTTGGAAACAGTTTCCCATCAGGTGAATGAGTACCTTTCCATTTTTTCTTCTTTTTCTTTTCCTCACCTTTATTTTTTTCCTTTACATTATATGTCAAAACATATAAATTTCCTCTTCAGATCAGAAAAGCTACAGAAGAAAGAATGCCACAGAACTGGAAGTTCAGCCACCCACTCACCTTGTACACACTGTTAATACAGCAAAAATGATACAAAGATGGTCAGATTAACAGCAGATGGAAAAATTACATTTTCTTCTTTCTTTTCTGACTGGTACAAATCCCTACAATCCTGCCTTACAGCACCATGGTTTCTAGACCTACCTGATTTAGAGGACAAAATTTCTGTTTTGCTTTATTTTTCTTCTCTAGTCTTCCTCCTTTTTTTATAAAGACCTACAGGTCTTATTGTAAAGATAGTGGTCATACTTAAATATATGTCTGTATATACATCTCATCCTGTAAACCTCTTTTGGTAACGATTTTTCACATGGAAATGTAAATATATGATGCACTAAAATGGCAGGCCAGAATCTATCATCCTCAATGCCATAATAAGTTGGCATGTTTCAAATAGGAGAGGAAAAATTAATTACTATAATCACAATTCAAGTTCTTCCTTTTGTGACATGTCTGACATGATAAAAACATACAATTATGCGTTAATGTTAATTCCTTGGAGTGGTTTGTTTACAGAACTTGACATTGCTGAATCTTTTGTCACTTATATTAGTGCATGTCACACAAATGCACCTCTCAAATAAGATTTTGCAGAAGTGCACATATATTATATACCTATAGTTGCTTTTGTGCAGAACAGAGTTTCTGCAGGGGGAAAGTCTGACATTTTCTTCATGCATAACTATCCATCAATGAAGTGATGCCATACAGAATGATAGCATACAAATGCCATTGAGTTTCAAATTCACAAATGGGATTGGCAAGAGAAAAGAAAAATTACATTTGTTTTTAAGGAAACAAAGAGAACCATAAATATGGAGCAGAGCACTTCTGAGAACAGGAGGTACTTGTGTCATGAGACTTGCTTTCTACCTTACACATATCAGGTACTTGTGAGAATAAATCTTTGAAATGGCAAGTACGTATTTCTAATTAGTCTTGTTAGATCGAAAAACTGCTGTAAAATATGCCCAAAGCCCTCAGGAAGTGGTTATTAAATATTTTCTTATTTTTACCTCTGAGCAGATAATCAGTTAACAAGTTTCTAAAGATTTAAGAAATTTTAGAACGTATTTCCTTTTGGTTCAACATGGAACACTCCAAACTCACCATGTAACCAATCCTAAAGGAACAAAGGGGCAGGAGTGGGGAGGAAGAGGGAGAATAGTCTCCATCATGTATGTTGATGTGTCTCCTCTGTATTTCAGGAAAAAATACGTTTTAGCATATTGCAAGACACTGATTTTGCTGCTACTTTTTCCTGAAATCTTTGTATTATTTCTTTAATAGTTATTTGGTCTTTTTTGTTTTTTGTTTTTTTATTTTTTTTTTTTTTTTGGTTAATACCAACTTTTTCACTTGTCTGAAAAAGATTATTCAGGACATCAAAATGAGTCATCTATCTCTGCACTTCTAGCATCTGCTGCTTTTCTCTGTGCTCTGCTAATTTTCCCTACATGCAGTACATGGTCTAGCAATGCTAAAATGGTGTAAACGTCAGTAGTCAGCACTGTGACCTAAGCAGCAATTTAATTATGCTCTGCTGAGGAAGCCAAATTTCTTTCCCCATTTCTCTAGAAGTTTCATTTAAGGTCTGGGAGCACATCAGTGCACTTATCAACAATAGCTACCCTGTATTTTTAAAAGACAAGATCTCTAAAAGCTGTCTGAAAACATCTTGGAGTGTTGATGCCAGGTAAGCCTAGCAAGCCTCTCTCCCTTTACCAGTGTGGACAATGCAGATCCTGAAGATATTAGGTAGGGCTCTATCCAGCACCATCAGAGCTGGGCAATTTCATGTATGGTGGTCTCATGGCCTGTCCTGAGACTCTGTGGACGTGAAGAACCAGTGAACAGGAGCCTGAGGTTGTCTCAGCCAGCAGCCAGGAGCCAGGGCTCATGAATCTCAATCAAGCTTTAAGAGTGCTCAGCTATGTAAGCACCAAATTTCTGCTGAGCCTGACTATCCAAGGATGTGGATATGAGTGCAACAGCAAGACATTTTCATAAGTTGTCATCAAGGTATTTTTCTGACTTGCACATATCTCAGAGAGATTTCAACAGAGGCCAGTAGGCTGCTAGAATGAACTGGCACAGAGAAATATTCACATAAGAGGACTGAGTATAAATATCTCAGTAGTAAAAGTGATACAGCATGGTATATGTGTGCATGTGTCTGTGTGCACACAAACATGGAGTCTTACACCTTAAAATTATGTGTACAGAAATGTTTCAAGAGGGTTTTAATGATAGCAATATATACAGCACCTTAAATAAATCAAAGTTTTGTTCATGTAGGTAGGCAGCTATTCTTCTGCCTGCCAACTTTTATAAACACTTACAAAAGAGATGTAAACAACCTTTCAATTAACGCAAATCAAGCTAGCACTAATTGAAGCTGTCTGCAAGAAGTAGTCTCTTTACTTTTTTCCCCTGGCTTTCTGTAGATACTTCTGGTTTTGTGACAGATTAGCATCACAAATGAAAATTCTTTAGAAGCATTAGTTTTAATTAGTCTTCCTGGACAGTACAAATGAGCTACTGCATGATGAAATAAGGCCACAAAATATGCAATCTAATATATAATTTAAAAATAGGGCTATACTTTTCTTTTATCTGAACTTAACAGTATGTTAATTTTTATTTTAAAATATTACAATGTAAGATGTATTTACTTGGCAGTATTTAGTAGATAACTACAAAAAATGTGTACATTTAGACAGCTATTTTTTATTATTTCAAGAGCATCTTTTTGTTAATGGTGATAATGACACATTGCTGTCTGTCCAAAATACATCTGCTTTGGCAAACTATTAATCCCTCTTCAGCAGCTGGTTTCAGATGTGATGATTCTGAAATATGGGTCAAATGTTATAAAGATTGGAAAATTGTTGTCTCAATTAGTTGGTAAATAAATTGAAAAAAAATACTTAATGCCAAGAGAGGTTTTCTGAAACAAACCCAACTGGCCAGAACCTTATGCCTGCTTGTACTGGAGGAACCAATGTCTGCCCCAAGCTGCTTGATAGCTCCTGGGAACGAGAAAGGCATTAAGAAAAATCAGGTTAGGTGTGCCATGGTGTCTTTTATCCTTCCTCTTTTCTGGAATAAACTTTTCCAATAAAACTATGCGTTTTGAAGAGAAAGCTTGAAACAACAGTTGTGTTTCTGGTGTTGTGCAAACACTGATTAACAGCTCTTGTCTCAGTTTTCATAAAGTGCCTTATCTGCATTGGCAAATTAGCAAATTAATATTTTGTAATGTGATCAGAGCCCCACAGAATGCTTTAAGTCCAAGTCTCCACAGCTCATGTTCACAGTAAAACTGTAAAGGTACATAAAAGCTCTCAACTCTTCAATTTCAACTTACATTTTAAGTGGTGTCACCTTTTAGATGCATGTATTTCCATGCAGTGGGGATTCAGGACCAAAACAGTTCACTCAGGTGTCTTATGCTGGGCAAGGCGCTCCCAGGAAGTCCTCCCACCACATGGGTTCTTGAGACATCTAGAAGAGGACTTCTGAAACCTTCTCATCCCACAGGCATTTTTTAAAAGTAGAAATTACCTCACATAGTACTGTATATGCCTTATGAGATCATGCCATTCATACAAATTTCCATGTACAGACTCTCTGAGAAAATCTATACCATTGGATTAATTTAGCTCCCAACTTCATCTGAAGGTTTTGAGTCTCAGCTGCCCACAAGACACAACTGCTCATGTACATCCAGACTCTCCTTTGGGCGACTGAATCATCTATTTCCTACAAACAGTACAAGTGTGGTTTCAGAGACAGATCTCTCCAGGCATCATGCCCAGAGAGGGTTTGGGCAGGACTGCACCAGGTACAGCTGTGCCCACCCTGCTCCTGTGATGCAGCCCCAGCAAAGCTTGTGTCCCTCTAAATGCACACATGACCCTTCTTGCCAAGCCCCAGGGTGTGCAAACATCCCCAGCTGAAGTTTAAAACCTTGTGGTGGTATGCTACCCTGCACAAAGGCTGGAAATCAAGAAAAAACACCCCAAAACCAACTATACTACAAATCTAACTACTCCATCAAAATGCCATGAGGAGACTCGGGCACCCATGTGCTACTTATCCATCGCTGCACTTAATCTGCTCTAGAGATTTGCCCCTATGCCACGTGAGCACAAGTCCCTCTGCCACACCAGGTGAGGGCAGCAGGGATCTCTCCTTGGATCACATGCCTTTATCATTCTAGCCTGTAATTGCAGTAATCACTTCTATAGGAGAATAGTGTTACGAGATGTTCAACACAGGAAACTTTGATCTAAGGAACTTTGCACAAAATTGACACAACTCTTGCCTTCCTGCAAAGCAAACTTGTTTATAATTGTATTTCTCAGCCAGTGCTCACCTTAACAAAGGCCCACCTCATTAAGCTGGATTTTGCCAGAAATCTTGCTTCCTTCTCTACCAGAAGAAGGGCTTCCTTTTGATACAAATCCCACTTGGATGGGTGACTGGTGTGAGTCAGGAAACCAACAATCCCACTTCACCCTAAATGCAGGTTTTAGCACATCCTGCAGGCAGCATTTTCTCAGATGCTCCATGATGAGGCAAAGCCCACTACACCTTCTGGCAGAGTCCCTGAAGGATGGGCAGCAGTACAAAAACAGTTTCCCTCCCTTCTTTCCACCCTCACATTCCAGAAGCAGGAGAGGAGAAACAGCACCAGAACACCACGTCCCATGTGTCCCCGTATTGGCAGTGACTAGCTGAGGCAGAGAGTGATCCCTGATCAAAATAAAATTATTAAAAATAAACTCCATGACTCATGCATTCATGGCAAGGAGCATGAACCATTTAGAAATGAATTCACTTGTGTTCTGTGCTCTAAACAAAACCTGACAAAGTGAATTTTTTCCTGCCTAGACCTGTGATTGGTGTCAAAGGAACTGAGACTTTTCTCCAGTTTGAAAGTGGGACTTGAGAAGGTGGTTGTTTTCTAGCTCAGACCTTACCTGTGTCAATCCCACAGCTGTAGGGTGGTATTTGTACATCACTGATAGATGTATTGTACTGGTACAATACAACACACACCTTTAGAGACATGGTGAGAATTGATTACTGGTGTTCTTCAAAACCTGATTAAGTTCCTCATTTAGATATTTCTGATTGCAGTGGAACAAGTTACTAGACCTTGTGAAATTTCCTTTCCTAAGCTTTTCTTCAACTTACTTCCCTGATGAAATAAATTAGTTTTAAATGTCAGGCTGGCTGAGAAGGTGCTCCTCAGTGGGGCTACTGGAACATCTATGAAGTTTAAAGTAAAGTTGGTGCATATTTCCCAATAAATTGACAAAATAAACCAATATATTATTATTTCAGCAACATCTAAGCAGTTCCTACCCTCTTCTATTTATTCTCACTCTATGCCCTGCTTTTTCCTTATGCAAGCTTTTCCAATCAACGTTTTCTCAAGCCAACAGGCAAACTGGATCATTGAAGGAGTCCCATCAGAGAAACTCAGGTTTTTCTATGTGGGAGAGTAGGATTTTGTTTTTTACCCCAGCCCATGTAATCAGTTTACAGCCTGGCCAAACAAACAATTGCACCACTGCAAGCGAGGGCATTGCAAAGGATGACAACAAGCAGCTAGGAAGGGCAACAATGGCAAAAGGAACTTCCTGAGCTCTTTCTGTTTTTCTTTCCTCCAGAGCCCAGCCAACTGAGCACCCTCCATTGCACCTAGTTTGTGCCCATAAGGAGAGTAGTAGGGTTCAAGCAAATGCCTGCATCCCTTAACAGCCCTCACTACAAGCCCTCATTCTTGCATCCATATGTATTACCCCATAAAATTACCTCAGCATAACCAACATGGGCATCTGGAAGCAGAGCACCTTGTAAAATCATTGATTACTTGAGTAACACATCTTTTTGCCTTCATTTATGTGATTCCCTTCATAACATTTTTCCACACATGAATATGCAGGGCTCCTTCACCTGTGCTTTTGTTACCTACTCTTGAATCTGTCCAAATCTGACATGAATTTAATTCACTTCAAGCAGACTGTCAGGATTTGAGCTCAAATTCTTTACACATGGCTTATCAGGTATTTTCTCTCACTTTCTGGACAATGACTCTGCCAAATGTAGTGTAAGTAAAAGACTAATAAGAAAATGAGTTCAGCTTTGAACCATTTCTAAAAACATACAATAAATGCTGGGGTTAGCCTGGACTTTGTATTGATTTAACTACTTCAGATTTATTTGACACCAATAACATTAAGTTGATGCAATGCTCTGGCATGAAACTATTTGCTAAAATGCTACTAGCAATATAATTTATTCTCCTGTGTGAATAAAATTCATGGACAAGCAGGATTTTACAGCAATATAACTGAATTAATATAGTACTGCTGATTTGTTTATCTTATATTAATTTTAAATGAACAGTGATAAAATAGAATTCAGTGTTTACAAGTCTGATACCCATTAAACTGCCTTTTTTTCCTCCCTTTCTTTTCCTTTTATATTTTTGCCCAACTTGCTTTATTGTTGTGTAACTGCTGAACAAAGTACGTATTTAGAAATTTTTTTTGTCTTTTTGACTTGATATGATTATTCTTGTTCTGAATGAAGGACTGCCAAGAGAGATTAGTGAAGATGTGTTCTACTTACTTAAAAAATCTCTTTTTTTGGGAACCTGTTCAGCTTAACTTGCTAAACCGGTTTATATTTTTTGATTGCCCCAGCAATAATGTGTTTTGTATTGAGAACAGAAGGTAGTTTTCCCCCCAAAGTGCTCAGAGACATTTTCTCCAGCCAGAATCCCCGCTCCCATCATCTGCATCAGGTGCAGGTTAACCCTGGTGGGACTCAGGTGATACTCCCTTCCCTTTTCTTGGCAGTGGCTTCTCCCTGTGCTGCCAGCCTGCCACTAAGCACCGTGTGTATTTGGCAGCCACCCCTGCAACCTCCGGAAGCTCCCTGGCTCCATTTTCTCATTCCAGCTGGGCACCGAGGCACTGTCCCTGCCAGAGTGCTAGCTTGTGCTGGTGTGTGGTTTTGCTGCTGGATACAGAAGATTTTCATGTCCTCTCCTGGTTAAGGTGTCTTTGCTTTCACTTAGGATAAGGGTGTAGCCAGCCCAGTCCAAAGTGGTACTATGGTGACTCTACCTCTAGAGAGCTTCACTTATGTTCTGAGGACAAAACACACGGTGCGGTATTAATGCTCTTTGACTTTATCTGTTGACAAGTTCCCTACCCATTTCTCTCCTCACTCTGATTTGGCCAGCAACCATCAATAAACTTCCTATGAAGTCTCCTCTTTAGAGGCAGTAGGTTTCTGCGGCACAGGTGCAGGAACAAATCCTTCTTGGATGCACTAGACCACTCCAATATCTGAGGGTGCTCTACAAGGTACAACAGTACCAGAAAACTATTGTAAAGTTTGAATCTTACCAAAGTCTCTTTCTTTCCTAGTCCTTCATTTGATCTATCACCTTCCTCACTGGGCTTCAGATGAATTCAAAGAATCACAGGACTGCTGAGGTTGGAAGGGTCTTCTGGGGATCATTTGTTCAATGCTCCTGCTACAGCAGGGACATCCAGATCTGCACACCTGGGACCATGTCCAGATAGCTTTTGAATATCTCCAAGGATGGAGACTCACAACCCCTGGGAAACCTGTCAGAAACCTGTCAGTGCTCACCCACCTACACCGTGAAAAAGTGTTCTGATGTTCAGAGAGAACTTTCCATGTTTCAGCTTATGCCTGTTGCCTCCAGCCTTGTCACTGGGCACCACTGAGCAGAGCCTGCCTCTGCCCTCTTTGCATCCTCCCTGCAGGTATTCGTATACCTTGATGGGATTCCCCTGAACTGAACAGTCCCAGTTCTCTAAGCCTCTCCTCAGAGGAGAGATATTCCAGTTCCTTCAACATTTTTGGAGCCCATTCCTGAGGTCTCTCCAGTACATCCATGGCTCTTGAGTACTGATACGTCTGGCATTCTCCTCCACTTGATTTGCAAAGTTTAGAAGTCCTCTCTGCTCTTTGTCAGACTTCTTTGAGCATACTAAAACTGTCTACCTTTTTTAGCATACCTAAACCTTCTTCCCTTTTTTTTTTTTTTTTTAATGTTAAGGTCCACTTAAAAAATTACTAGTATTCAGCACTCCATTATTTTTACTAATATTGTTTTTGAAATTCTCAAGCCCTTTCATGCTCTCAGCATCACCTTTTCCAATACAATTCTCATTTCCAACTGGGTGATTTGGTCTTTGCTTTAAGATAATTTTTCATCTGTTGCTTATTTGGCTTTATTTCTTCTTGACCAGGTTTCACAGCTTCAGATTCTGTGTTGGCAGTTTCTTGGCCAGTTTTCCTTTCCTGTTGACCAGATATAATCTCTGCCAGTATGGATGCTAAGTCCTCTATTGCTGGCCAAGCAAGACTCAATCATGCTGGATCTTACTAATATAAATTTGCAATTTATAGAAATGTAATCCTCTTGGGAATTAACATCTACCCTAACATAAACTTTGTCACATTTTATGAATGCTTATGAATATCAATTAATTATGCTAGCCCATTTACATCCATGTTTGCAAATAGCTATTAGGACAATTAAAATAGCAAGACGAGTAGCAAAATGGCTTCAGTCTAACGGCTATATAAATATATATATATATATTTAAGAATACTACTTTTGCCTGTGTTTCTCAGGACAGGCCGTTGTTCGACTCCATACGCATGTGGACCTACTTTCCAGCTATTCTCGTTTCACATCTATATTGCAGAATCACTGCAGAGCCACAGGCAGGATGAACCCCATTGTCCTCTGGACCATTCAAGCTTAGCACAAACGCACGATCTAGCGATGAGAGCTTTCACACAGACAATTCTGTGTGCCCACAAGTTCAGCTCAGCTTTTTCATCCTGAACAATGGGGAAGCAAGGGGGATAGCCTAATATTTTATCCTCTGTTTTGCCTACGTAGTCTTTGTCCACCAGTGTTTCGAGGCATTAAAGGTGAACCTCTTTCATGCAATACCTATCAAAAAGCCTTCCTCCTCTTGACAAGGCAATGATGAGTTAGAGTCACTGTTTGCTGTTATGCTGATCTGCTTTTCAAAGGAAGATGGTTTTTCTATCATCTATATAACTTGTTCTGCTCCTTCTATGTCTTCCCACACCATGGCACACAATCTCTAGGTTAAATACAGGACAAAATTCTGAAAATTTGTTTTTCTGCTGTCCTCTCTCCTGTCTCCTAGGCATCACCATCCCCTCCCTCCCCCCCCTTCAAGATTTCCTTGTACTTTTTCCACTGCTTGTAGTCAAACAAGTTATTGAAATGTTTTTGTTTGTTTTTTGGTGTTTCCCTCCCTCACCTTCAGTCGATGTTTGTAAAGCATTTAACACTACACCAGGCGGGTTAATTTACTGCACTGGTAAAACAGGCTATTTGGAGTGTCTTGCAACACTGACATGTTTTCAGCTTGAAAATCAGATGTCTCCATCCCAAAGGAAAGAATTCTTGCCAAAGCTTTGTTTATATCGATGCCAGGTGCAATCTGGCCCAACAGTGGTAATGACATATGAACACTAAACAGTTTGTAAAAAACATACTTCAAAATGAAATCTGAATCCTGTCTATAAAGACCCAGGTAAAGGTCTTACTAGGAATTTGCCTGGTGTGGAAAAGTATTTCTTTGTAGAAACATTAATTTGGCTTCTGGGCTCCCTTTAGTGTTATTAGTGGCCTCTGATTTCAGTTTTTTTCATTTCAGTTTGTTTTTCTTTTGCTTCTGGTAGAGTTTTCAAAGCCAAAGGTTTACTGTGTAAAAATATTTTAACAAAAATTACTGTAATTACTGTATTTAGTATTTTATTTTGTACATGGCTTTTGCATGTACAAGTAGCAAAATAAACCTTTTCTTTTTTGCTTCACAGAGAGCAACCCTGACCTGGTGAAAATTACAAATACTGCAATGCAAAGCACACTGCAGCACCTCTTGAAAGGGAATTGCCAGAATTTAATTGCATCCTCCTCTTCTTAAACAAGTTCAAAATAGGCTTTCAGGCCTAGAGGCGATTTTTTGGTTACTGGTAAGTTAAACCTGTGTAAGAGTCCTGACCCTCAGATGAAGTAACTCCCTGCCCATAGTGTGAAAGCATCAGAAACCCTGGCAGGCTGCAAATTGTGTATGTTTGTCTGATCTCTGTGATGGTCACATCCTTTGCAACCTTACGGTCGGATGAAACTGTGGAAAGCAGATGTGGGTAGACACACTGAAATGTTTTTAAAATGTGCTCAGATTTTGTTTGCAAATCTGTGTTCAGTTGACACACCCACTAAATCAGTGGCCATTTAAATGAATTCTGGCCCTAAAAAATCAATTATATTTATGCAGGGATCAGATTCTTCTCTCTTCAGAGGGTCAGCGTTAAAACCAAATGCTCATTGCTGCTGTCAGTATGTGTGCTGCTGTAAGGAAGGTGCCCAGTGTGATCTACATATCCTATAGGCATAGAGCAAATCACTTCCTCAAAGAGTAAACCAAACAAAAGCCAGAGAACAACAGCAATAAGAGACTATTTGACAAAAAGCTATTCATGTGCACAACCCATTACCTCACCACATACCTAAGAGTGAGCCAGTTGCTTTGGGTTTTGTCTTAAAAAGAGACTGAGGGAAATTTTCAGGATGCTTTTCCCATGTATTTGAAGCAAAACCAGGAGATCAGTATGCCTTTAAAATGAGAGATAAGCCTCTTAATACTTTAACTCAAACTTCACAAATCATGATTTTTGAATCAGTGCCTCAACAGAAAAGGAAAGACTCAGATTTGCAGATGGCAAGTTGCTTGCTGCAATCTGAAAGGGTCTATACTATAATGGCAAAAAATATGACTATATACACTTTCTTCCTCTGTCCATCTGCCACTGTTATAGTCTAGTGTGGGGGTGATTTTATTTAAATTTGGACTGTTTGCAGGCTGATTTCTCATTTCTGCAATCATTAGATTTGTCACAAAAAGAGTAAATAGATTTTTCTTTTTTAAATTCCAACTGCTGCCTTGGTGCTGTGTGACTTAAATAGTGAAATCATTTCCATAGACTGCCACAGAAGAAATCTGCATACATCTGCTGCTGGTCTGCACAGTATCTCATCCAGTGACTGTGTATGTACATATATACGTGGAGGGAATCTTTGGGAACCTTCTCAATTCTTGAAAGCACTTTCTGAAATGGAAGATGCAGAATCTTCTGGTGGTAATGACCAGACAGATCAAGAATAACAGAAGAGAAAATACATTAATAATAGAAAATGAATAATGCAAATAGATATTTAATTTATTAATATTTAAAGGTCATAGGAAGAGTCATCTTGTTTTACTCACTTATTATTCTCCTTCATCCAGGAAAATTACACAGTAGCTGCCCTCTGAGCTAGTTTCCCTAGCACTCATAAGAAAAAAGGTCAATGGGCAGAGGTATGTATTTGTAAAGACACAGAGACATTGAAAAGCTGTCAGGAACCATGACTGCAAACATCAGATAATTCGCCTTTCTCCTTGCTCAAGGCTTGCCACAAAGAGGATGTACAGATGGATTTTTGCTTTCTTGTTTTTCAGAGGGAGCGGATTTGCCTAGAAAAAGCCTTTGTGCTTTTTGCCGTCAGATCTTCATCATTGCAGGGACCACTTGGTGGATCTGCCTCCTGGAGTGGTGGTGCTCATGGACAAATCCCCCCAGCCCAGACTGGTCCCCTGTGTATTCCTCATGCCCTTGGCTCCCGGTGGCGCTGGTGCACCAAGGTGGTGTCCCCAGGACTCTGCAGAGTCACCCCCCAGCACATCCTTCTCCCCAGAAGGCAAGCTGGAGACTGCAGGGAACAGAAACAGCTGTCTAAAGCTGCCAGCTCTGCCAGGCTGATGGCAAAGGAATGCATCAAATCAGGAAAACTGGCTCCTTGATATGTTATGTTTTTAAAATGGCCTGTGATGTTACAGGGTAAGTTGTTTGAGCGCTTGTAGGTCGTTAGCTCAGGGGATCTGAAAAAATAATATCTGAAGACAGACTCTTAAAGGATTCACTTTAAATAGCTCATTCTGTGAGAATGAAAAAACACCAAACTAATTGCAGACCACTGACTCCTGTCTCTTTTGCACTGCAGAAGTTTCAGTGTGCGAAGTGGAAACTCAAGCCCATTGGGACAGTAAATATTTTGGATCCCTGATTTTTTGCAAGATGGAAGAAAACAAAGCAGCTGCCCACAAGGTTTCATCTTGCTCTGAGTCTCATGGCAACTCCACCAGTGAAGAGGGGAGATGAGTTTGGCCCATTGCTTGGCAGTACCTAGCAAAGTATGCATGGAGGTACCAGTCATCTGCTTGGTCTAAATACTAATTTAGCCTCCTTTTCGATGGCCCACCTTATATATTTTTTAAAATTCCTTTCTTCTTTTTCCTTTTGAATTTAAAAGGAACTTTGATTTTGTTAGAGTTTGCATTCAATATTTGTCTTCCATTAAGATGGTATTTATATAATTTGGCATGCATGTTGTTCTGAAGTCACTGAAAACAGTGGTAAAGAGCACCGAAGAGCATTGTTTGCCATGGATCTGAAAATTTATAAACATTAATATATTTATTTAATATAAGAAAATGAATGGGCAGGACACATTTTGTTGCACAGTTCTGAAATTTGGCTTTTTGTCTAAAGCCAATGTAAAAAAAAAATGGGTTTTAACCTATGTAAAATATAAACTATCCAGCATCTTTGTCACTTATTCCATGTCAAGTGGGTATAGAACGTAGTGATTGTGATAAGGAGGCTTTTCACATCCATTTCTACCAGTAGTAACTCAAGACGCAGAGGGGGGTGAGGAACAAGGGTCATATTTATAATCTGGAATGCTGCAAAATGTATCTCTTCAAGTTTTCAGCTGAACCGAGATATTTATCTTAACAAGATCTAATTAGACCTAATTTCCATAGCATATCAATTATTTTCCTCATTAGAGTAGCTAATGCCATGTTCAGATATCATGGCAATCAAGCTTGCGATTTCTGGAAAAACTGGTTAGAAGGCTTAGTATTAAGTGTGTTTCCAACTGTGAAATTTATCCTTCTGAGCAATGCCTCCCAGTTTACTCACTTTGTTCCAGGATTCTCTGCAGCATATGGCCACTGGAACCCATTAAATAACACAAAGTAAGACAGGCAGCGATGAGTCAAAAATAGCTGCACTAGTGAATCGCCTTTCAAAATTCTGTCTCTAACAAGAAAAATAATGAAGAATAAGACATGCAATTAGAAGAAATTAAGGTCAATTTTCAAGCCGGGTTGCCTACATGGTGGTTTCGAAATCCACGTTAGGCACCTCAAATAAAAGCTGTCTGATTGAACACCTGCAGCTCTTGGCAATGCACTCGTGTATATAAGGCAGCCAGGCAATTCTTGCACTCAGAGTCTCTACCTCTTGATTTTATTTTCCCCAGTTCCTAAATGTCCTAAAACTCTGGGTTCTAATCACTAGGTTTAACATGTTCCTTTTTCCTCCTAAAGAAGATACCCAGTGCTTCCAGTGCAGGGCCATATGTGTGCCATATACTTGTTGGACAAGTCCCATTTGCTCAGCAGGAGAGTGAAGGCACTTTTTTCATTACAGGAGCTTGTCGCATTGTGTTTGGCCAAACGCATTGTCACAATATACTTGGATTCTTTGCATCCATCCTGAGTCATCTACAAGTTTGGTGTCTGCTCTAAGGTTTTTTCTAGAGGTTTTGTCACAGAGGTCAGTATATCTGCAAGGAGATCTATCTTCTTGAGTGGCTGCCTGAGCCATTGAGATTATTTGTTCTTTAGAGGCATCCAGCTCCCTCAGCTGAAGCACCTTCTTCATAGAGAGCTACAACAGTCAAGCTGAATCTCACCTCTGTTTTCAGGACTGGTGTCTCCTATCGCAGATGAGACACACAGAATTTTGCGAATGTGCAAGGCAGAGGTGGAGACCTCTGCTGCTATAAGAATATTACACTAGCAGTGGATCTGAGCTCAAAGTATGGTTGTACTGACATGCTGCATGGCTGAGGGCAGCTTCCATTCCCAGCTACACCCTAACCAAACGTGAATTTATTTCCTCTCATTTAAAACACGTTTAGTGCTCTGAATGAGTGCACCTTGAATGAGGCACAGGAAACATGCAAGTTTCTGAAAAAATGGAATTCTTTACTTGATGCATTTTCATAGATTCACAGAATGGCTTTGGAGCTTTGTAGTGATTATTATCAGGTTACGTTTGTATCCAACTCCATTCGCAAATAAAAAGATGCTTCATCTGACTGTCCAAATAATATATTCAAACAAAGTATACCAGAAAACAAACAACTGTGCTCTTCTGACCTGTGTTATGAACAATAAAAAGTTGCCTAAAGGTCCAGAGAAGGTACATGCTGTGTTTGTCCCCTTACACCTAAGCATGTCTATGAATTTTATGGGCATATTCAGGTATTGTGCAGATAGGAACCCAGCCACATTTCTCCTAATTGATTTGAAATTATATGGAGAGCAACGGTGCCAGAAGACAATTTAGTTTGCTCTTTCATACTGAGCTGAAGTTGTTTGGTTTTCTTAAAAGAAATAAAACTGATAATTGTCACTACAGTAAGTAAATATGTCTGAATACATGCAGAAAGCAGATCTATTGGGTAAGAAGGTTACAGAATCTCATTTTGTGGTCCATCTGCTCCCTCTTTGCTTCCCAAGCCAACAGACACTAATCTGGGATGAAGAAACTGACAGGACATGGGGGAGGAGTAGACGGTCATGATTCCTGCATGTTTCAGCTTTTTGATATATGTGCTCATGCCGTTGTGATATAATAGAAGGAAAATAACACTGTGGAGTCAGGAGGACAATTCTAACAATTATGCATTGCAGCAGCATTTTGCTGCTCAAGATTTTCTCACATATTCAGTGCAATTTACATATTTTACCACCGAGATCTGAGCACTCAAAATTAATGTTCAAGGCGAAAAAATGCATTGCTAGAAAAGATTGTTAAGCAGATCATAAGCTGAAATAAACAGTAAAATAATCAGATTGAGATAAGGAAAGTGTCCAGGGTACTCCTGCTGGATTTTCCCCTAATTTGCATCTATGCTAATGGTCTTGGAGAAAACCTGAATATCATTCTAGCAAAAAATTTCTAGTGGCCATAACATGAAATAAAATCAAAAGTGGTTCAGGAGGATGAGAATTAAATAAAGAAGAGATAAGGATAAAAACAAAATTCAAAGCCACAGACCATGAGTGAGAAAGACAAAGCTGAAGTGGCAGTGTGGCTAATGAGGGATGAGAATGAGAGAGGGATGTGCTATACGACTGTGCAGTAATCAAAAAAAGGGCCAATGGAGCTGTATCATGTCATCTCCATCTCTGCACAGCTCAGCAACAACAGTACTGCCAGTTTTTACTTCTAATTCTGGTCACTTTGTCATCAGAAAGACCATAATAAATAGAGATAAATTTCTACAGAAGCAAAAAGTAAAAAAAGATATTAAAAGAGATAAATTTGTATTGTTTGGTTTAACTATAATCAAGATGCAAGGCATGTACAAATAATTTAAGCATTTGACTGCTTCATTAAAAGCAATAAGTTCTTGAACGCAATAAAAGAGAAGCATTTTGGATAAGTACTATGAAGAAGTTACAAAAATCAGAGCTGTTGTCAGCAGGGAAGTGTGTCTAATGATTAAAGCACCTAATCCAAGATTTCAAAATAATTTCAATCACATGATGTGAAGCACTGATGCAATATAAGGTCCCTCCACCAGGTGAAGGCTGTTCAAAATTTCTGAAAGGGTGACTTTGGCCCAGATCAGAGGCTGTGGGTGTGCACAAAAACGACTGGACTTCCCTCAACTAACCATGGATTTCTCATGGATTCTTTCTTATTCCCCTTCTATTCCCACCCTTCCAAAGCCACCTGGCTGTCCCTTGGACGTGGTTACCCTCCCTTATGTGCAGGGCCATGATGATTCATGAGGAGAGTGTCTTAACTTTGATGCATGAGCCAAGATGGGCATTTCATCAGCCTAGAATAGCATAGATCCAAGTCATATCCTCCAGCCTGTGTGATGACTTCAAAGGGCCAGAGTCATGCCCAAAAAATCAGTCTGAGCTCTTTCACCTCACTCTCTTGTATTTTGGAAGCTGGACTTGATGTATTCATCTTTTACAGAGACTGTCAAAAATTCTCTGTTCCCTGGAGCAGACACAGGCCCTGACACAGGGACTAAACTTTCCATGGCCTAAGGGCTTTCTCCTTACAGGCTTACTCTCACAAGGACTAATGGCTATGAATTACATGATAGTAATTTTGTGAGAGCCAGGAACTTTATACAGCAAAGCCTATACATAATTACAGATCTTCCTCTGAACTTCATCTAAGGCATCAGGATTTACAAAAATCAAACCTGAGATAACAAAAGAGATTCCCAGCACAGCAAGTTTTTCCAGACCAACCTGCCCAGAACTCTTCTCTTATGGTTTAATGTACTGCAGGCACAGTGTGCAATCAAGGAATAAGGATATGCTTGGCATGAGCCAAGATGAGCATTAGCCAGCCTATAATAGCACGGATCCAAGTCACATCCTCCAGTCTGTGTGGTGCCTTCAAATGACCAGAGTCATCACCAAAAAGTCAAAGCTCTTTTTCCTCACTCTCTTGTATTTTGGAAGCTGGTCTTGGTGCATTCATCTTTCACAGAGGTTGTCAAAAATTCTCTGTTTCCAAGAGTACGAAGAAAATAACTTCTTCCTTCTACCTACACCGGATCAGAGATTCTTGGAATGAGTGGTGCGCCCTTTGTGATTGTTAGTCTTTGACTTGATTATTTCATGAATATACTCTTGCTTTTTGACTGATGTTCATTTCCACACTATCGAAAGGGAAAGGAGTCTAACTATTCATCGTGTGAAACAGAGCTGCTTTTCGATCTGCTTGGAACGTGCCACTTGGTAATTTTTCTTGTTTGAAGCATCTTGGCATCCACAGCCAAAGGCAGACAACTCAAGGACACAGCTGGTCGGTCCTACAGGCTCTGGAGAAACCCTGGAAACAAAACTAGGGCTGCAGAGTTGAGAGAAGACTCCACAGACTGAACGTGCAAAATCAGGCTTGGCAGAGAAAGCCACCATGAGTGTGGAGCACAGCCAGGCTTCAGAGAGTGCCTCAGTGGAAAACGTAGGGGCCTTTGTCCAGAACATGATTAGGAGAGGTCAGCTAATGAACAGTGACAACACTTTCTCATAGTCTAAATCCCATGTCCAGCCTTTAGATCCCATCTCTTGATGCAGTTGGAAAGCTAATGCAAGTGAAGACTACTTTGACAACCCATGTGTCTATCACCTGCAGGAAGAGAGGGCCAGCAGCTCTGCAGGCTTTCACTTTGCAGTCCTGAACGTTTGGTAGTTTAGCAGAGAAAGCTATGCAATCACCAGCTTCCAGGTGGCCATTCTAGTAGTTTTGCTCCCTCTTTGCAAGGGAGTTCATCAGCTGTGTCTGTGGTCCTTCCCATCCTGCCGCTCTTACACTGCTCCTAAGTCCTCACTGCAGCTGCTGGACCCCCTGCCTCTGCCTCTCCCTCTCCTGCAGGACAGACACTGGAGTGCACTGTAATTCCAGATGCACCAGCTCTCCCTGTGCATGTCTGGATGGCACAGGAGATGGTACTGGCGGCTGGAGACTCCAAGCACAGCTCTGATCTCCTTTACAGGGTCTTTTTTTTCTCCCAGCATATGCTTCTGTACTGTGTGAGCAGCTGAAAATCAAACAGTGTCCTGGAAATGGCACAGTCTCCGTGGCAGGTTATCTGATGTGGTGGCCAGTGCCCCACACTGCATGGGGTGGGAAAGCCAAATGCAAGGAGGCAGAGAGTGCTGTGCACCAGACCTACATCCAACACGGGCAAAAACAAGGGAGGCAGGCCAGCCAAAACTACACAGGTGAGCAGGTTGAAGGACCTAAGTAATCCATCCCAAGTGAGCAGACCTAGATAGAACTGCTGTCAATCATACATGTAAGAGAAGCCACTTGTTGTAAAATGCACCCTGAACACAGTTATAAACAGAATTAACATGAAAATATAGATGTTTGGATGAATGAACTAAAAACAATGACAATTTTGATTGGTTCATAAAACATGCAAATAATTTTTTTCTGCAGATAAATCAAAACACACAATTGGTAAAGGAGAACCCAATTCACCTTATATGCTTTAGGTCCAATATATTTAGCAGAAGTCAAATTTAAGAGATTTAAAGGAATCTTTGCACAAGTGTTGAAGAAGAATCCAGCCTCCTTGATTGCAGATGATGCAGGGGCTAGTGCTGTCCTCTGTCTGGCAGCAGACTCCCACTCTTTCCACCAAAATAACATTTGCTTACTAATGTCTCTTTCTCCAAAAGGTGTAAATGGGCCCTTGTTTGAGCTCATCACAGATTCAGCTATATTCTTTTATCTCCAGTAAACTGGAGATTTTTTTCCCCTGCAGATAGTTTCTGTGTTCCATTCGCTGCTATTTGCTACAGAAAGACTCTTGGGCTTTTTGCCCTTTGTATTTCCTCTCTTTTTTCATGTGGAGAAGACTGCCAACGTGGGATTTGCAAACTGCTGCCAATATGGGATTTGTGCTGCTGCGGCTGCCAATCTTTAATTTAGCATATGTATAAAGCTAATTTTTGGACACGATGCTAGTGCCTGGCATCTCTGCAGGAGTCAGCCAGGTTGTAATGTTTGTATTGTACTGCACTATAAAAAACAATAAAAAGAAAATATAAAGGAAAAAGCCTTTTATCTCTAGCTTTATAGCTACAGATATGGTCTAAATACTTGTATTCTCCCTCTGCATCTAAAATTCGCTTCCTCCTCTCTGTGCCATAGCCCTTTCTTTTAGATTTCCAGTTTGTGTTGCCTGTAGTAGGAGCCAATGATAGGCTCCTGCTCCCTACTGAGAATATCTTCATATTAAAATGTATAAATTCAACTCTTTAGAGGGAGAAAAAAAGACTAGTTTCCCTTTAATTATATTTAAAATACACTGTCACATGTGCGAAGAAATATTTTCCCTCTTAAAAAAATATTTTAATACAGAGATTCAGAGAAAAAAAAATTAATCACTCAGGAAATATCTTTCCTATGGAAAACATAAGCTTGAATACCCTTCCTTGGCAAGGACATCTGTGGTTTGGGAGGATGTTCCTGCAGTGAATTCTCTAAAATACAGCAGAGCCATTCTGGCCACTCAGTGGGAGTGCGATGAGCCAAACTCCAGCTCCAGAAGCCCCCATTTGGAGAACCCCCTGCAGCTCCAGGGAGCTCCTTGGTCAAGCCTGGAAGCAGGCAAAGGGAAAAGCTTCTGGGGAAGCCGTGGCTGCAGAACAGGCTGAGGGAAGCAGCTTTATGCTGCCTTGTGATGGTGGCGATAGCAGGACAAAGACTATAATAGAACCACGCTTCCCAGTGGTCCTAGATGGATTTATAGGAAGAGATGCACTCGTAGGAAGAGCCTTCAGTGACAGTCCACAGTTCCTTATGGAGATGATCTCCTAAATCTTTACCTAAACTTATTCCAGCCCTTGTACTTGAAGGATGAGTATTCACCAGAAGACATGAAGGAAATGCCACCTGTGGTTTGGAAAACCCAGGCAGACCACAGAAGTGACAAACTGAACTAGTGAGTTAAAGCAGGACCCACTGACTGCACACCATCTGAGCACCTTCAACCATATGCAGGGGAAAAGATCACCAGATAAACACAGAGAAATGAGGATTTTGTAAATTTGCTTTTTACAAATATTTAGTATACTAACGGGCTATTTTGATTTTTTCTTTTGTTATTAACAGAGATCTTTTCCCACTATAGGTATCAGACGAAGGAAAAGGAAATTGCTCCATCCTGGCATCACTTTTTCATTTTAATTATTGTGATTTAAATTGCCCCATCTACGGAAGTCCACAATATAGTGTTGACTACCCAGTAATAGAAGGCAGTTTTTCCGCGCGGCTAGACTGGTATTTTCTAAGAAGGAGATCTGCTAGCTTGCCTACTTTCACAGCAGCAGTGCCATGGGCCGTAATGAGACAGGATTACTGTTGCAACTGCTCTTGAAGGCCTCTCTCCCCAGGCAGCCAAAGAATGACTGAGTCACGCAGGTGATGCATTCGCTGTAATGAAACTGACAAAACCCTGAAATCCACATCCCGAACAATCCCACACATACCCACGCCTCTGGAGGAGGGTATGGGGGGGGAGAACAAAACCACTGATGTCAGGAAACAACCCCAACCCAAACTGTTTATTTTAAATAAATAAATAAAGGGTGTGTGGGGTGCTTTCTAATACAAGTATGCCCTGCACAGTCATGCAGAAAAACTGGAGTTTGATTTCTAATCGCAGCCTCTCATTCCCCTGGCTGGCAGGAAGCACACATGGGGTGGAAGGAGGTGCCGTGCATCACTCAGCAGCAGCCCCTCTGGCTGCCTAATGAAAGGGGTTGACAGGCTCTTGTGGGAGACCCATCCAGCCCGCCTTGGCTGGAAAGATGATGGCCTTGGCACAGAGCACCGCACCACGGGAGGGGATTTTTTCCCGGCTTTATAAACTACATCCTTGAGGCCCTGCATTGCTGCCAACTTCTTGTGCCCAGCACAGGACTGTCTAGAACTCCCTCTGGGGCTCATCCGCCGGTTGGAGAAGCTGTTATTGAGAAACACAGGATACCCTCTTGCAGAATGTGCCGAGCTGGACCACCCTCGCTGAGCTTCCTGCACCTGCTGGCAGGGACACTGAGCATTGGGACTGGAAACCGCAAGAATAGTACCATTGACAGAGGCAGAAATGTAGAGCAATTATTTATCTTGTGCTAGGAGTGTGCAAGGTGGCAATTGTGCAGATCCCTCTGTTAGAAATCTGGTCTATTCCAAGAGCACTGGTGCATCGAGGAAATTCTACTGACAGGCACCTCAGAAATACGGAAAGGATTAGCACTCTGAATTCCAGGATGGTGTCACCAGGGTTGTGCTCACATTAGCAGCCATGCTCTGACTCCCCCACTCTCTTCTGTCAAGGGGGCAGCAGAAGGAAATGCTGTTATCTTTTCAGAGTCAAGCACTGCTGCTGAAAGACATGAGACAAATACTGTTTTATAGACCTCCATGAACCTTCAGGATTATAGCACAAAAAACTAACTTCCAATCTGTAGCAGAGAAAGGAAGGGGATTTTTGCAGTTTTGCCTTGCTTTGCAAGCTCCTGCACTGGGCAGCAGCCTGTGAGCACTGGTGACTGCTCTTGGGAACTGTTCCTGGTGACTAAGGTCTCATTTCCACCACAAGTACCTGCTGTGATTTGGATCAGTCATTTCATTTCACAGCACACAGGGCTTCTATGTGCCAGCTACATCTGAAGCAAAGCAAACAGTTAAGGATATTTCAGGCCCATCTACCAGGGTAAAACTTACCATAGGTTTTGTTTCACTTCTGTCTGGCCCTTCTCTTTTGATTACATCCCATGATTTATTAGGCTTTCCTGACACAGGCAGAGCCAAGCACCCTGTTTTCCCTAACAAGGTATCACAGAAGCTCATGCAAGTACTGCTCATCCCCAAGACAAAGATTTTATCCCTGGACTGCAAGCACTGGCCACTGTGTCTGACCAACTACTGGTGACTTTGCTAAACCTGCTGGAAAAACAGCTGCTACCCCTTTTGCTAAGTATTGTTTCTGTCAGAGAGTTGCAATCTTTGGAAACCCGGAATAAATCTGAACCAAGGAGAAAGTACTTAAACTGCATGCTGCATCGTGAAACCTACTCAGACACAAAATCCCATCCAACCCAAACAACAATAAAAAGCTTTTCAGGATGTCTTGGTATGACCTCATCATTGACCTGCTGATTCACCATTCAGTTAGGCAAAGGATTCATATGACACTAGTCTTCCCCAATCATGTGAGAAGGGTACCAAATAAAATGGACTCACTGGTGTGAAACATGAAATTATCCTCTCACATTTCATCTGTCAATTATTTCACATCAGCAGTCAAGGAAAACAGATGTAATGAACAGCTCATCATTCAAAACAATCACCCACTAAACCCAATTCCCTTGCTAAATATATTCAGGGGAAGATCAGCAATGGTTGGATTTACACACAATGTGAACTGAGCTCACTGGCCTGTTTTCCATGTTGGGCCACACCAGCCCAGCTGTACCCCACACCTCTGAGGGTCCAGGCAGCTGCCTGCTCCCAACATGTGACCCCTCACTGAATACCATGTCCAAAGCCAACTCTGAATAGAAGTGCAATGACTTGATGTCACTCACGTGATAACCTGGGCATGCACCTCTCCCAGCATACCAGTTCTCAAAAACCTATCTATGCAGGGCAATAAAAAAAGAACAATAAAATAGTCAGGACAGGAGAAAAACACCATTGTGTCCAAGACAGATCACAAACAACAGGGAGAGTGAGGACACACGAATGTTAAAACTTCACTTCAAAAAAGACTGGTGTTCCCTAAAAGAATCCATATTTAAAAGACAGGCAGATACCCCATATCTTTGCCATTCTACCCACATCTAATTCCAGGATTAACAAAGCCTGAACACTGCTGACTGTATTTCAGTGAAAGAAATACCTTGGCAATTGCACAGGTGAAATAAATATTACCACAGACTGCTATTTAAGAACGTGTTACTACGACTTAAGGGAGAAGAAAAGACAGAGAATTTTTTCATTTCTCAGAATATGGTACACACAACCATTGCATCCTGATCTTTCACATACAACCTTTTGCTGACATAAATACTAGAAATGGATGTGATATGGTCAACAGAGGACTGCTGAAGCACGGGCAGTCACACAAGAGTGACGTTTCCCACCTAATTGCACAAACTCGCCAACAAACCGCGGCACCTCGGTGGTCTGGTTCCTCACTGATATTTCAGTTGTTCAGCTGCCGCAGCCACGGACGCAGTGAATTTTGAATTAAACACCACTGCTCGGTGATGCTGACACTCGCAGTCAAGCATATCGTGATGAAATTAGAGATGCAGAAAATATTTTTTGACAGAGTGCACGAGCAAAACAGCCAGAAGTGCAGCGAGTTCGGTGTGAATGGCTCGTGCAGAGAGAGAGACCAGGGAGATGTTGAAAATTGGACTCTCTGATTTTGGCAGGAAGAGGCGAATTTTATTAGCAATCTCTGCCGCAAACATAACTTTCCGACTATTAACAGTTTTCAGTTGCCAAAAGAAAAACACCATTTCTAATTGCTTCTCAGCTCTTACATTTTATAATGGAAAAAGAAAAAAGGGGAAGGCAAGCAAACTTACATCTCCATTATGTAAAATATCAGACCAGTGGAGAATGAAGCAGTAGTCCTGTTTAACAAAATCTTCATAAATGCAAACACTTTACAACCTTCTGCCCAAAGCTGTAATTCCACAACAAACTAGCACATGTATATTAAAAATGTGCAGGAGAGTTTTGCAAAGCATCACAGACTGTATAGGAATTGGTAAAATAAGATTGGTTATTCTTACTGCTGCTATCCCCTAGCATGCAGGGTCCTAAAAGGGCATTTTGTTTACTTGAAGAACATGATTTTCCCTTGAGTTTAATAGAATGGAAATTTTAAATTAACGCAAAAGACAGTAGGATTAATTCCAACATGTAAAGTTCCAACCCTCACCTGTTTTGCTGCATTTCTTCCTAGTCTAAGAAAGAAAATAGAGCCTAGATCACAGTGTTCTGTGATCCCTGAGCAGAGAAGATTGCAATGAAACAATACTTTGTTTTTGATGTAGAGGTTTGGATGAGCTAAATGAGACTTTTAAAGTAGCATGTCTAAACCTAACTGAAAAGATCCTCAGCATTTTAGAAGGTCTTCAAAAGTTCACTAAGACACAGCTTGTGAAAATTAGTAGCTAGCTCCTTTGCAGAGAAAGGCTGGCGAGCTCAACTGGGAAATACCCTTTAGTCAGTGCAGAGAGGGTGGTCCTTGGGGAAGGGCCCAGATGGACTTGGATCCCATGGGCAGCTACTTTGCCCAGCCAGAAACACACAGCTTGCCACTAAAATCAAACCAGCTGCTCTCAACCACAAGGCTGTGTAGCTAATAACTGCAAAGGTGTTTTTATCCAGTGCTCTGATCATGCTAGCTGAGGTGCCCACGCACATGAGCTTTCCAGTTGCATAAGAAAGCATTGACTATCTGTGAGGAGAGTGGGAACATTTCCTATCCGGCATTGCCAGAACATGGACAGCATATGTACTAGCTTGCACAAGACAGGGTCTTGAAAATTAAATACAAATTCTCCTACCTGTCCTTACTGGAGCCATGGGTGTTGGAGGGAAGATAATGGAGAGCTGAGCAGTGCCTGGTGTGCAATGGTTTGGGACCCATGCTGATGACAAAGCTAAAGAACCAACACTGTGTCAGGGCACAAGGTAGAGAGATGTGTTCCACAGAGCTCCCTGGACTACAGCATGCCAGCTAGAGCACACAGCTGCTGATGGCCACACTTTCTCATTTGTCTCTGTGTCCAGGCACAGCTAAGCATGTATGACAGTGGAGTCTCATCCTGAGACCTCTTGGGGCTCTGGATGTTGCCTGCAGCACTGCTAGGGGATAGCCTTGGGTCATGGTACTCTCCTTCTCCTCCACAAAATCCTCGCAGGCCCAAAGGGATGCAGTTCAGGTGGCACAGATGAGCAGGAAGCACCCCATCCTCACAGAAGCCTCTGGTAGGACCCAGCCACCGATGGTCCTGTGAGGTTCCTGTGACCACGTCTAGCTCAGCTCCCGCCTGCAACCAGAGCAAGCACAGAGGAGCAAGGGGACAATGAACGAAACCCAGTCTGTCCTTCATCCTTCTGTAGGTGGCAGAGGGGCCTCTGCATGTGTGTGTCTGCAGCTCGAAGCCAGGCCCTGGGAGATGCAGCAACCATGACAGCCTGAGCACGATGTGCCCCGCCAGGCGCCCGCTGGGCTCTGCACCCACCCCTACTGCTAGCCCCCTCGCAGAGCAACAATTTACCCTTGAATAAATTAGCAATAATTGGAAATCCACTTCACTGGACCTTACGCAGCATGACTAATGTGACTCACTTTTTAGCTCTGTTCCTTTTGTGTGACTACTCAGCAAAGAGGGTGCCTTAGAAAAGAGAAGAACCAGTAAACTTTATGCTATGGAAAAAGAAATTATAGTCTCTGAAGAGTGATATAAAGGTTTAATGGGTGCTTTGGATGCACAAGAAACGAGTGTGCTAAGAGTGCTGTGGGGCACAATTCTCCTACTGATAGCTTTTTGCCATTGTATCCTTGCCTTTACCTTTTAGATGGTGCATGTTAATTTTGGTGGCATGGGGACAAGGCTCAGAGAAGTATATCTCTGCAACAAAGGCAATACAAATCTGCAGGACACAAATAATTTTGAAGAAAATCTCCAGACTTGTGTTGTTTACTAGCAATGTTGCAAGGGCTGGGTGGGCTGAGAGCTATCTGAATTTCAGCCTTTGTCTTTGCCTAGATCTCTTATGAGAATGTGGTTAAGCCATTTTAACTATTCCTTTATGGAAAAAAAATAATATTAAAGGTTATTTAGAATGCTTAACACAGAGAAATTACAGCATAAAAATATTCCATGCCAGAAAGGTAACTTTTAAGAAGTGAGAGTGCAAACACTGTTAATTCTAGAGTGTCACATACATGCATTTTCTTTCATAACCCTATTCAAGCTCATTGTATTGACCTAATTGCAAGGCTATGCTTTTTTAAAAAAATAAAATGAGGAGTGTTTAGCGCATAAAAGCCCTGTAATATAGCACAGCTACAATATTCAAACAATTTGGCAAACTCTGTGCACTCACAATAACTTGCAACCTGGTATATGAAGCAAGCACCGTGAATTACAATACAGAATTTGCGACATAATCAGTGTGAGTTTATTAATGTTATATGCAAATGCCATGTTTAAATATTTATCTTTTGGTACCTGCCAACAGGTATTTTCCATTCTAGGGGGAGAACTTTTCTCTTGATTTATGCACATAATTCCTACTACACGAAGCCCAGATATGCATGCAGCAGGAGAGAGAAATGCATCCCTGTAGCTATAATTTTTTCTAAGACATTAGTGAGACAAGTGTTTCACAATTGCTGTGCTGGATCCTTAAGCTGAAATTGTGGTGCATGAAACAATCCCAATTTCCAAGGAAAAAATTATACCCTTTCATTCTCATAGCAGCATGTAACTAAGGTTTAGATGAGTGAACAGATGCATGCAAAAATCAGCCATGAGAATGGAAAACATTCATTTTCACAATCTGCTAAATCTGCTAGGTATGCATGAAATGAAGCCAAAGAGATCTCCAGCAGAACGCAATGTCACAGTCTTGGCACAACGGGGAACTTTCTCGGATGCTGCTGGTGCCAGCACTGGCACTTTTACTGTACAGCTGTGTTTAGAGATCACTGAAATACCCTGGAATCTCAAAGAGTTAATAATACAACTGTTATTAAAATATATTCTCTCCACTTCCCACCTTTTCAGGAAATTAGATGTGATTTTTTTTCTTCTTGTTGCAGCTACTGCTTTACACGAAGTACCAAGTTCAATAGTGAGATTTTCCAAGTGTGTTTCCCTCAGCAACAAGTCCCTTATCAAACCCTTTCAATGAAAATCTGGTTTTGTCTTCATAGCACTTACATGACCCTGGCTTAGTGACCTCACACAAAGCTGAAAAAATCTCAAATTTTATATGATGTTTTTATATTACCGTTATTCTCAGCTAGAGAAGAAATGAGCATATAATTCGACTGAGTAGATTAAACTGAATTAAAGAGCATAGTCAAATCTTCTCTTAAATAGCAGGTTCTCAGATATACAGCTTCTGACTTTTCAAGGGTGAATTTCAAGGATGTTATTCTGTTGAAATGTAGATCTCATCGATGTAACGTCACAGCTGGTGCCTGGCCTCCAAAAGCCTGACTCTATCTAAAGACCAAGGAAGCAACTGCACTGCCCTGTTTCATTTTAGCATGTTGCAAATAATGGCCATGGGTAAGAAGTGATACATGGAAAAGCAGGAAAGGAGGAGACTGTTTCCTTGAGTGGCAGGCTTCCTCTGGCAGCTCCTTCGTGCCTCATCTTGGTGCGGGAGTTTCAGATCTTCTCATTCTTAAAGAAGGCACCTTCAGTGTCTTTTTCCCTAAATGCCATTGCTTGGAAGCACTTGGTTTTAGCAATACCTTCAGGAAGAAGACCTTTCTTGGAAGTGATAAGGGAGAGTTTTGGTCTCCTGACCAGATTCTTTCTTTTTGGAAATCAGGCAGCTTCACACAGAAGGGGAATTTCATAGCTTATCTTTTGGGATCTTGAATCAATTTTAACGGCAAAAAGCATTAAAGGAACTTGTAACATGGCTTCTGGAATCACATGGAGAGTCAAGGATGTCTCCACACTCCAAGGCTGCTGCTTAAGCACTTGCATTTGTATTTCTTGGCACAACTCGCATTTATGTACTCACTGGATTTCCAGAACAGGGTGAAAACCAGATGCCCTTCTTTGCACCATGCAGCTTGCTCCCTGGGATGCCTACATGAAAGATACTGTGATGATGGGGTTTATTTTAAGGAGGTGGTTGATTGGTAGCCTACAGTGTTGCCCTTTTCATGCCACACTCTGGAAGGAAAAAAAAATAACTATGAAAGGAGGTGTGCTTGCGCCAAGGCACTCTGTGAAGTATACCTTCCCTCTGATCTATGACCTGGAATCAGTCCCCAGAGGCAGGGAGGTAGATGCTGCCAGGATGGCCCTTGGACTGCTTACAAAACTCTGCTGGAGTCCTGACATGAGGAGGAGGAAAATGAAAGGAGTAGTTTAGAAAAAATACTTTTGTTTAGGCCAGATCTGTGACCTGTAAAGCTGCCTCAAAAGAGATACACAGCGTCTATACTTCCTTCAGAGGCTCCATCAAAAGGAATGCCTGGAATCTGCAGCTCTGTGCAGTATAATGTTTCACTGCATACTCCTTCCTGTTTGTCATGCTCCAGAAGCATGCATTACAATTTTGTACCTTCTTCAATGACTTATTTCTCCTTTTGTAGGGTATCTCTTTCTTGTAATTTAAAATATTTCAAGGGAAATTTCCACTAGAAGACTGGACAAATCATTTGTCTAAGGCAGATGCAACATCAGCATCCACTTCTCTGGCTTGTCCTGTAATTGACAATAATGATTTTTAACAGTGCTTTGGGGAATGTGTACTCTGTATTTAGAAAATCCAAGCAAAGTCTGCAAGTTTTTCAATATTGTGATGAAAGGATGGTGCCTTTCCTACTGGGGTGAATGGGGTGCAAAACCATGCTTTGGGATGCTATGTCATGGGTTACAGAGATGCTTTCACCTAAGCGAAAAACACGTAATTCCCATTCTGTGACAGCCTGGTGCAGCCCTTTGGGAAAAAGCCACGAAAAAGCCCCAAACCCCCTGTAACCAGCTCACTGTGGTTACTGCAAAGCAAACTCTTTACTGAATGTGCTGTGAGGCTACCTTGGCAGGCCTATAGGTTGCTTCCACGAGACTGACAAATGCTGGGGAACCCATTTGCATGGTTCGATGAGTCCATAGGAGAGAAGATGGTGTGCAACCTCGGCAAGCGCTGAAAGCGCGAGTCACGGAAACGTGTAAAGTGCCAAAAGGGAACCGGCAGAACATTACACTTGTATGAAATGGGAGTAATCTCATTACCAGAGGTGATAACCATTGCACCCCTGATGGAAATGCATAATTACTGAAAACAGCTAATCAACTGCAAGAGCAGCAGGGTGGCCAGAAGCTCCTATCTAAACCATCTACTGTGCTTAACCCAGTTGGGCTGCTCCTCCTCCTCCATCACCTTCTGTAAAAAAAGGATCAGTAAAACATGCTGCACATACAGACCCTCACATGTGGGTCAGCCCAGCTGAGTGATACAGTGCTTTGAATTTTTACTTGCAAATAAAACATGTGTCACTGAAGTTTCAGTCTTAATTCTACAAGATGTTCAAGCACACCACACTTGCAGCTGTTCATTTCATAGCTACATCTGTAGATAAACAGAATTTGGAATAACAGTGTTAGATGACCTGTTAATGGGATCTGGGGAACACTTGCTCAGCCTCACTGATGGTGAAACTGTTACTAACCGGCTGCTGGACTCAGCAGCTTCAAGCACACTGTTTTTTAATTTTTCTGATCCTTGCAATCTCTATCCAGGCACTTCCAACAAAAGGAGGAACTGTCTTGAATTGTTTGTCAAACTGCAACAGGTGAGAGAAGAGTACAGAGGGAGGGAAAAAATAGCTCTTGGCGTTTATAAGTAAAATATATAATTTTCCAGTTACAATTAGAAAAGCAAAAAAAACTGCATGACTTGTTTCAAGGTTCCTTTAAAGAGGACAAGCTGTTTGTGGAGCTGGCAGGCTATTAGGAAAACATAAATGAAAATTTCCCTGGCAGTTTAGCAATGCTATCAGTTTCATGTTTTTTGAGGATCTGATTTCTTGATCATGCCAGTAAATTAGGAGTAGAATCACACAGGGACACATGCACTGTGATGCTTATAAAATAAAAAAAAAAAAAAAAAAAAAACAANAAAAAAAAAAAAAAAGCAATAGATCAAAATGTACAAGATGTCCCTGATGTCCCTGGAGCACAGATATAAATCCAGATCTGTCTTCTCTTAGGTTCATGTGCTGACCACTAAGCTAGAAAGTCAGATTCAGGCCTAGATTTGGTCTGTGGCCCAGTTAATATCTACTTAATTAAAGCAAGGTGGAGGATGTCTCTACCACAGAGACATCCTCCTTACATACAGATGGAGAATGAGAATTTTATTTAGCAAGCAGGGTGCTGCTGTCATCACTCCAGATAAGGACAAATAGGCCTGTGCTCCTGGCCTCCTGGACAAGTTTTCCAACCACTAAGAAAATCATGCAATCACACATCTATTTCAGGAAGCAAAGGGGCCTCAAGAGACTACCTCATATATGTGCCTCCTCAAAGCTGGGTTAACTACACTGCACATCAGGTTGATAAGGGCCTCACCCAGCCAGGGCTTGGATATCCCTGTGGAGCAAGGGTAGACCAGTGCTCTGAACAACCTCTTCCAATGTCTGACCACCTGCATGGGAAAGACTTTATTCCCTTTGTCTCCAGCCAGCATCTTCCTTCAGGCAGGCTGTGGCTGTTGATTCCAGACAGTCTTTGGCCTTCCTTATTTTGTGCTTACATACCCAGGTAATATTTCTTTACTCCTACTTGGTAGCCCATTCCTGTGTCCATTTCCTGTATGCTTCCTTTTGTGTTTGAGTTAAATCAAGAGTTCCCTGTTCAGCAAGCTGGCCGTCTGCCATGCCTGCCTGTACTTCCACCCTTCAGATGATTTTTTTTGCATTTTGTGCAGACTGTCACTGAAGTCTTACTAGCCCTTATGAGCTCCCTTGCCTTCAGGGGAAGCTTAATGTGGAATCAGTTCTGTCTACCAGCTGAAGATTTGTGTCCTTGCCTTCCTCACTGCCTTCAGTATCATAAACTCCAGCATCTGACAGCTCCTGCAGTCAAAACTGCTATTGATTGACAGTTCATTTTCATTCAGGATTCCAGCAAAGCGTCTCCCCTAGTTAGTTGCTTGGCACTTGCACCAAAAATTTGTCTTTGTTGCATTCCAGAAATCTGGGTTTCTTATGACCTATCATGTATCCCTCTCAGTAGCATGGTTAAATAAGAGTTTCTCCATGAGAGTCAGAAAGATTTTGAGACACTTCCTTCAGTTGTTTAAAGAAATATTTGTGCATAGTCTCTCCTTGATTCGTCACCATCAAGACATTCCCATAGTCTGGCTTCCCCTCTGACCCTGATCCATCAGTTTTCAGTAAACCTTTTACCCATGCCACCATGGACATAACCATTACTTCCTTCTTCCTATCCTAACCATTTTTAAAGAAAAAGGCCATGGCTTATGTGCTTTGCATGTGTCTCTTGTCAGAATCTGCTAGGCAAATTTTGATTGCTCAAGGGCCTCAGACAGAAGACACATGTTTGATAACCTCGGCATGAAAGAGACAACAAACTACCAGAAGAGTACAGAAACATTGCTGAGCAGGCACAAAAGCAGACTTTCAAGCACTTAAGAGCACATTCAGGGATTACCAGTGTGGCTGGGGATAGCACTCTTGAATGCTGCTGTCTAAAGTTAACTCAAGGCAACTATAACATGTTCCAGTGCTAATGATGCTTCAAAATACCTGAAATTGTGAAGCTGCATAATGAAGTAAGAACAAAGTCTATTGCTCATGATATCTATTGATTCTAGCTGGGTAAAGGAGAAGATGGGACAGAATAAGCTGCTGTCATGATTTCATGATAATTACTCAGCACTGGTGAAGCTGCTCCTGAAATACAATCTCCAGCTTTGGCCACTTACTTCAAGAGAGGTGTTGAGAGACTGTGGAGGGCAGTCAAGATGTGAGAAAGCTTTTGACACTGCTGCATAAAGCAACTTCAAAGGAAATGTGCTAATGTGACAAATGATCCCAAATGGAAGTTCTAGTTTCCCCTGCCAGATATGTTCATCAGTAAAACAAAAAAAATAAAGACACAATTCTATAAATGCTCTGCTTCACTCAAGGAATTGGGCTTGATAGCCATAGCAGATTTCTATACATACTAAGTTTACTAAGCACTTATGGAATTCAGGGTGTAAGAAAGCCACTTGTCTGGCTGACAAGGTGGGAACTTCCTTTGTGTAACTTGCCCATTTAAAAGGTAACCACAAGTTCTCTTTTCTTGAAAAGTGAGAGTAAAAAAAGGGCCTATAGGCAGCCCCATGTGAAACCCTAGGCAAGACTTCATTGACCTGAGAGGCTGCTGTTTTGTTCCACTGTACCTCAGAAGCACCTCATTTGCTTCCCTAGCATTTCCTCACACCCTGTCTTCCACTTACCAACTCTTGGATCACACTGGAAAAGAGCCTCCTTATCTCCAGCTGCAGTGGACATGACCAGCTCATAGATGTCTCCTCTGTTGCTCTCTGGACTTCCTGACACTATCCGTTAAATATGCACAACATACATTATTATTATTATAATATTTTTTGACCTTAGTCTGCTTTCTAAGACTATATGGCTTTGAAAGGTGAGACTTGGGGCTCTGTTCACCACTAGCAGCACAATCCAATCCCAGAGATTTCATGGGGAAAAAAAAAAAGAGGAAGTGGAGGTTTCTGAGATCCCTTGCTTATGGCAAAGAGCTTCCTGTCTTCTTGCAGGAAACATCATCCCCATGAAGGCATGAGCCATGCAATGTTTTGTTATGTAGCACCACATCTCAATGAAGAGGTGGATGTAGGAAGAGGTGATGCCTGCTGATCAGGAATGGGAATTGCTGTCAGAGGCTAGAAGCCAGTTGCTCTTTCTGCGAGTTTCTGTCAATTCACATCAAGCACTACTCAGAGGTTGCTCAGTGCATGAATCCCCTCTAGCTACAAAACAAAGCATATGTGTGCAGGGCTGCTTGTAACAGCCTCAAGCACTGAAAACCACAACCCACCTTCACATTTCTGGGCATTTCTTTTTCTCCTCAGCACTTCCACTGCACCTCATGGATGATAAGCAAATTTGACAACATGAAGCCAGACTCTGAGGTCAGCTGCCCTGGCTGGCAGTGCTTAGGTGATGCTGCCGTTGTTTTCCACATGTTTGGCCTGAAAGAGCTTCTACAAAGCATCTACTCCAGCCAAACACATACTCAAATACAAGAGTGCTGGGTGGCAGAGCCAAGCATCCTTCATCCTTCCCTCTCTCCCTCCCCATTCAATGACCTCTTTCACAGTCAGCCAGCAGCCAGCCACAGCATGCATAGGATTATCTGGAGGAAGGGTCTTCTGCTCAGTAAGCTCATTGCCCCTTTGCATCTCCACCTCTCTCTTCCAGAGACTGAAGGCAGATGATGAGTATCCAGGCAGGTGATGAGGCTGAAACTCCCTGGTCATATAACAGTCTCATTCCACATAATCTTTCTTTATTCCTCATTTGACAGCTGCTTCCATATGAAAAATGAAGACCTAAGCCTATTGACACAAGTTGAGGAGATAGACAAGCATTTTAAAAATAACCTATTTTATGGGCCAAGTCTGTATACCTTCCAACTCTGACAGCAAACCTGGAAACAAAATGCCATAGCATTGCCCATTGCTTAAGGGAGAAGGAAAGATAGATCCTTTATCAAGGACCACGTGCTTCTGGGAGACACCAAGTTCATGTCCTTCCTGATGTGAGAAATCCCAGGCACATTGTACTTCCCTTTCTCTGAACATTCTCAGCACCTCAGAGGGCTGTGACAATGGAGATCCCTGTGTGCTTTAAAGCATCAGGCTTAGGGGCTGTTGCATGTGAAATAAAAAAACACATTTGGAGGACAGATTTTTGAAAAAGAGCAGAGAGTGAGCAACTCTTTCCCTGTCCTATTAGGGTTCATTATCATTGGTGCAAAATGCACACAACAGGGTCTTGTTGATGCCAAACGATGTCAGTTTTCCCACTGAAATAACGGTTCCAAAGTTCTTCCTCATGGCACTGCCTTCAGAGGAGGATAGATAGTTTGGTAACTTAGATGATTTCACTGTCTCATTTGCAATTATTTAAATTCTCTATTTCATAAGAAAGAAAAAACTCATGAGACAAGATGGAAGTTACCGTAAAATCTGTACTGAGTCAACAACACTGAGTATGATGTAGCAAGATCTAGAAGAAATTGTTTGTCATGTTTTTGTGACTGGTAAGTTCATTAAGTGGATTGTTCTTAGTCCTTCATAAAGAGGATGACTAATTTCATTATTTCACTGCTGCAACTGTGATTAAGTAAAGCCTCAGATTCTAACCACAGAACCTTAAAAATAATTTACAGGAAATGCATAATTTACAATTTTAAGTAATAAAAGTTTTGTTCTGCTACTATGATGCGGACAAAGATTTTTTAATTGAAATAGGACATGGTACATACCCTTATAACTACTCATTTTATATCTATTGTAGGACAAGCAAATTCATTGTCCCTGTACCACTGCCTACAGCAACTGTTCCAGAACTGTTCTTTAAAATGTGTAAGGAGAACTTCATCAAGGTCTCTGTGGAACAGCTTGATGGGCCTTTCAGTAAAGGGATGAGTGTTCCTTCTGCACTGCTGTCAGTCTTCCTACAGCTGGAATGCAGAGGCAGCCTCCCAGAACAGGAGAAGGCCTCGGTGGCTTTCCCATGCTCATTTGGATAACTGGAAATTAGCCACAAGGCACGTACAAATCAATGTGTGGGTTATATATGAATTATCAATTGTGGTATCTCTTCCTACTCAGTGTATTTCCTTTGTATTTGAGGCAGAACATGACCACTCCCAGATTTCACCTCATGCATATTTCACTCATTTTTTTCCTTCCTGCACTATTTGTGCCATTTATCTTGTCCTATATTCACTTTCTTTTTTTCCCTACTTTTGGGAAAAGCATCTAATATCCCTGTAGCATTAGTTTTTCTTTGTTAATGTCAAAAAATGTTAATCCGTGAAGACTTGCTTCCTAGATAATGTTAATTCAGCTGCCAGTTTTATAATAGGATTATGCTTTCCAGGATTTAAAAATCCCACTTGTTAGCTACAAAACAGACTTCTCCTAACAGCTATAAAATCTAATTTAATCCCTATTGGCATTAACTAAATAGCTGAGGTATAATTTCTGTCTAGCTGCACTTAACACCCTGCTATTGCCATAAATATATAAAATTCCCTTTGAAGTTATAAAAGAAACTGTTTGGTAGGATAAACAGGGTCTCACGAGTCCAATCATATGTTATCTCCAAGGCATAACAAATGTTGTTTACATATTGTAAGGATTTTGTGGACAGCGTATTTAAATAGATTCATCCATGTTTACATGTATTAATTTGCCCTTTTTCTCAAGAAAATGCATATTAAATTATGATCTATAAATATTATATTTAAAAATAATTGGTTAATGAGTGGAAGATTTGGTCTGTGTGGAATCAAAGCTTAAAATGTAACCAAATAACCTGACTAAGCTGGAAGAAAATACCAATTTGTTCCACATATCCCCTTTTAATGCACAATTGTATTGTGAAATCTCAGAAGATAAAGTTATCTTAAGTCTGGCACAGGAACAGCTATTGAGGCAATCTAGCAAGAGGCTGTAACAAGTAAGCAGGAAAGAATGAGCAAGCCATGGTTTATAATCATCCTAAAATGAACAGCCAGGATCTTTATAACCATTTGCTCCCAAATGAGGAACAACACAAGGATTTATGGTCTTCTGCAGCTCAGTGATCGAAATAAAGAAAAGTATTTATAATTATTTTCTCCCAATCTTGAAATAACTGGTAAGTACATTGTTCTGGAGAGGGTAGCCCTACTGCACTGCAGTGGAAGAAGGATAGCAAAAGAGCCATTACAGAGATCCACAGTAGGCAGCACTATGCTATGCAGGAGTTAAACCAGCAATCTCGGAGCAACCAAGCTGCCTTAAAGATAGAAATTGTTAGTCAAACTCAGAAAACACTAAAATTTCATTTATGCTTTCAAAAAGATGCAAAGTGCTGATCAGACTCCACAGTCAGCTTATCACTTTCCTTATTGATAGACAAAAAGGCAGTTAATTTTGTGGTATTACAGCTGAAAATAAAGATGACCAACCTCAGTAAAGCAGCTGACATTAACATCCAAATCTGTTTCAGGCTGGATTTGCAGATGTGTGCAGTTGTTTTTCGAGAGTTATACAATATACTTTAGATAGTAGTACATTTAGATATGCTAACAACTGCACATGCTCCATACAGCTATAAAAACCACTGTCAAAACAGCAACTTTCCAAATGCAGTTGGATGTATTGACTTACCATAATGAAGAAAAACCTGGCAAGTTTTTCACTTCTTTGTAAAAGAATTTCTTGCTTGGGAGCCCAAACTCTAGACGTGGCAATGTGTAACCAAGGGATGCATTATGAACTTTCATGCCCCTGGACCCTACTGCATACTGTGGAGCCAGCAGGGCTGTGCAGGTTTATATGGGAATAAACAACTGCATACATTTCCATCCTTGTTTGTTATGGCTTTTAGACAGAGACTAGAAAAATCACAAGATATACATGTTGTATTCTCTATGTGAAAGTACATTACATTTGTGGCTCTGGATGCCCTCCACTATCAGTGAGCCTGAGATTTTGGGTTTCAGCTTGTTCCATGAAAGTGTATTCTTTTGGTGTATAAAGCACAGCTCTACTGTCTTTCACAATTTGGAGAAGAAAGTAATTCACAGAATATGTAAAAAACAGGTCTTTAGGAAATCGTAATCCATGTGTTTTGTCTTCTGTTGAACAGAGATAAATTGCTCCACTCAAAGGGATGTCATGGCATGGGTTTGACTCATGGTGGAAATAAAAGGCTGGTTTCAGACAGTTCTATGCTTATTTTGCAACTAGCACAGTTCACATGCCTTCAATTCAATATATGCTGGTGTAAAGGAGGAAGCTCAAACTCCCTAAGGGCTTAATTCTGAGTTACTAATTTAGACACAAATGTCCTTAATTCATTGTGAAATGTTATCTGAATAAGGACAGCAGAATCCAAAGCACTGTCAGTATTGTGGAATCCTGGTCATATAGTGGAAGGAAATGAGGCTTTTTGATTAGGTACTTGTGGTTTATTTCCCACCACTGAGTGCTAGGATCCTTTTATCTGGTCTCCAGAAGAATAGCAGATGAACCCAAATATACAGACGTTAAACACCGTGTTTTTTGGAGAATCTTGGCAGATGACACCTGCTAAGATTCCCAAGCCTAGCCATGACAAAACACACCCTCACCTTCATCTGCAACTTCCACACAGATGGTTATGCTGTTTCTCCACCTGACATCAAAAATTCTTTTCTCTTACCCAGCATCTCACCATATTTCCTTGTTTTGCCACCTAATAACACTACTAAGCCCCACGCAAACGGGTATTGTTTAAACAGTTTGATAAAATAAACCACAGGTTTTCCCTTAATCTTCTGAGTATTTCTGAGGTTCTTCCCACTCTTCGGTGGGACAGGTCCACCTTTGATGGCACCAACCAACTGGGAAAAGTACCATGCATTTCCACCTTTCCTTCCCTACCTATCTTGCCCAAACACTCCCACAGGACAACTGTACCACTACCTGTGATCATAGAGATACCTTGTAGACAAGTTTACCAAAGAGGACAAGGGCTGTATTCTCTGTGTGTCCTTTCACATTCTGGTCCATGTCCCTGTTAATGGGGGTCTGTGGGTTTCCTCACGCTCCACTTGCCACTCTGTTTTCAAAGTGTCTTGCAACGAAGAAGAATAAGCAGGGTGGACTATTGGCTATTAGCACAATGGAATCTTAAGTTCAAGACTAGGTTTCAAGATTAATTGCAATAGAAACTTGGATACACAAACACATTCCAATGCCTGCTCATTGCCAACAAACAAAACCAAAGGTGAGTACCCCTGTGACTGAGACAGGGGCAGTACCTTTATCATTTCCTCACCCCAGCGCCACTGCAGCCCTGACAAAACACAGCACAACACAACACAACACAACACA
>VZTB01005697.1:348894-363329 GCA_013397245.1 Thryothorus ludovicianus | reverse complement strand
CACAGCACAGCACAGCACAGCACAGCACAGCACAGCACAGCACAGCACAACACAACACAGCACAGCACAGCACAACACAACACAACACAGCACATGACTTTACATGCAAAAAGAGTGCCCAACTGATCCCACAGATTGTTTCTCAGCTACCCGTGTAAACTGAACTTTTTAGTATTAGCTTGGTTTTCTGTAGTACACTTGAAACTCAACAGCTCCCTTCAAACTAGGTGATAGATGCTCAATGGCTGTGTAGCCAGTTCCTTCCTGCTATGAGAACAGATGAAATACTGAAACTTGGTCCAGAAACGTGTAGCCATACATTCTAGTCCTGCAGTTAGCCTTCAGTACCCAGGTGTGCAGACACACAAAAGCTGAAGGACTGTGACTTAAAAGTCCATGCAAATACTAACTGCATGTTTTAAAATATTTTCCCAGGTCTATTAATGTATTCCTGTCTGAAATCCCTGTTAATACTGAGCCAAGACATTTTCCCTAAGTTTCTAGACACCATTCTGCACGCAGTAATAGTTATATCAGTACATGTCCAAGTCAAACTTAATTGGATACATCTGAATCAGTGGAAAAGAAATAACTGGCAATTCAAAGGCTCTGCTCGAAGAGAAACAGGCATTACTGAGCTCATTAAGAAGAAAATTGCTGAATATTGCGATCTCCTTATGAATCCTCAAATCTTTATGTAAGGAAGATGATTGGCTTGTAGAGTAAAACAATAAGAACAAAAACTTTTATTGTCACAGTCAGTACTCAGTAGTGGCAGTTCTTCCAGGACCATGGTGGGATTAATGAGGAAATGAAAACACTTTACAACTTTCATAAAAATGTATATTCATCAGAACTCTTCAAGGATCAAAAAGGCCTTGCAGAGTTTCACCATACAGTTCAGCTCCCCTACAATAAGCCAGAGAGACTTTTGGACTCCCCAATTCCTACAGAAGAAATTTCCCATGCTACTCAGACTTTTAATAATGGCAAGCCACTGGGGAAAGCAGCATTCCCATTTTAATTTTGTGCATCTTTTGAAGAGAAGTCACCCTACTATGCGCCTGTGTACATTTAATCATTCTCTACACACTTTATCAGCAAGCCTTCTCCCTGTAGGAGGAATACAATTAGGTACAGTACTAATTTATTATAAATAAAGCAAAGACCTGGTAAAATAACCTAGTTATCAATGTTTCATGCAACTGTGCCTATGAAGTACTAGCTAACAGTCTCACTATGAGTCTAGAGAAATACCTGCAGCATTGATAAATCCTAACCAACATGGCTTTATTAAAAAAAAAAAAAGATATTATCATCATATAATACAGGAAAACTGTTGGTTTTAATTGAAGTAACTAGAGATTTATGGAAACCAACTGGAGCTTTCTTCCAGTAATACTATAAAATCCTTCAATAACATCAATAAGGAAATGCATCTCAACAAAGAAAGCCTCAAATTTTTTTTGTATACCATGCTGACTCATTTTATGTATTTATCTCCACCCCTGAATTTAGTTGAAGTGTTGTTTTATATGCAAGAGCCTCTTATCATCAATGATAAGGAATAAAAAGGTCAGAAGGTCTCAGATTAAGGGGAAAATGGTAGGCAAGGATGCCCTCTCTCCGGCGTGCTGTTTGTTCTGACCCCAGGATGAGATCACTAGAGAGATGGAGGAGGCATTCTCACAGGGAGAAATCTCCATAAAATCAGCATGTTTGTGGATGATCTGCTCTTAACTGTAATGAACTAGGAGTCATCCCTTACATATGTGTTATTCATAATGGAATACTTTGAAAGGTGGCCAGGCTTTAATCTTATTTTTTTAAAAACAGACAATTCAAATGAATTAACTGATTTTTCCTTCTTCCATGACACAATGAGTTTTTAAGTGGCTCCATGATATGAGATAGGAAACACATTTATGCTATAATTCTAAGAGGACATGTTTCAGATTAGCCAAATAGGTCTTCCCTATAACTCCTCCTAACACAACCAAACTTCCCCTCACTGCTGACGAAACTGAGGAGAACAGGAGAGGCTCAGGAACCACCACTTCCCTTCTCAAGGAAGGAACATGGGGAAAGGACAGAGCTGAGGCTTCCTCTTCCCCAGCTTCTCTGCTTAAGTGCTGGAGGAGAGAGCAACATTTGTCTGAAAGAGACAAAGCAACATAATGATGATTCATATTAAATAAATCTGAGGAGCTTAAACTCTAATCTGACATAATTTTACAGTGCAGCCCTGACTATCTATAATTTTTTATTGAATGAATGAGGTCTAGGTAGCTCCCGAGGAGCAACAATAAAATTTCCTGTTTTAAAGTGTTTTATATTAGACAAGTGTACAGACGTTTCTCAGCCATATGTACACTCCAAGGGATTGCTTTTACACTTCTGATACAAAAAAAAAACATGAGCAGAGGGAACATGGGGCTTTGTTTTGATTCTTAATTATAACACCAGTGCTCCCCATGGAAAGAAAAAGGCCAAATCCTAGTGCTTTTAAAATTTGCCTGAGAGAATTTTCAAAGGTCATCTTTGGCAGGAGGGACTGTGCCCTGCCTGGCCTGTTGGCACACTGAAGGGAGCTGCAGAGTGCCCTGTATCATCCCAGTTTTTCAAAACCATCCTACAGACCACAAACAAGAAAAAGCCACAAATAGCATGGGTTTGGAGGAATGAAAACTCTTGCCAAGGACCCAGAAAGATACATAAAGACTGCAGTAGCAACCCCAAATGTTCTCTTGCTAGGCTGACCTGGCAGATAACACCTCCTGGATGCTCTGAAGAACAGCACCACCAAGACAGCATCCTGCTGGAAAAAATGCAGTTCTAGAAAACTCTCTTGTAAGGGTGGTAACATTACATAACCCATGGGGAATAATGACAAAATCTCAGCTCACCATGTCCTTGGAAAATGAATGCACTGACATGGAAATCTTCCTTACTCCAACAAGAAGAGAAAACTTTTCCACCTGAAAATAGATCCACCTGACCTACAAGCACAGTGAACAATGCAGCTCTACAGAGGAAAGCTATAGCAGGGACTGCTGGCTTGGCTGAGAGCCCTTGAGACAGCTCAGCTCCGACACAGAGATCTTTCAATTTCATAAGATGCAATTCAGCTTGCTGGCTTATATGAATCATACAAGCATGTCAGTGAAGCCATTTTTAAAACCTTTTTATTTTTTACAATCACATACAATTACATAGTAGCAGAACAAAACGAAGGCATATTCAGACCTTTTCCTGTGAAGATCTGGAATAGATAGAGGCTATTTTTGCGTCTAAGAGCGTGATGTATTTGTGACATACCAACGCTGCAATCTGTATTATTTCTTATTTTAAGATTTAAGAATTTTTATTCGAACTGTTCATTTTAAAATATCACCAAGCCTGTAATTCTGAGTAATTTCTTAAAATGTATAATAACACTTGAGAAACTTTGCATGTATATCAGTGGTGAAGAAATCATATCTTCATCTGTGAACAGTACCTCAGGGAAGGTAACTTCCTTTTACTAATATTCAGTTGTTCCCACAACTAAAACTTAAATTTCTGTTGTAGAAATATCCAATGACCTACAGAGGCAGAAACCTTGAGAGACAGCTGACAGTCTACATCATGTGACACTATGCATCTGAACCTCTAAAAACAGCATGTGGATCCCCAACCAGGATTTGAACACAGCAAGACTTGTACGGTATGTTCAGCAAGACTAAGGCTACCTTTGTACAAGAAATTTTCAGCAACACCAGCATATCTTCCTATCCTATTCAGAATTTTTGAAGACCTCCTACGGCCCTGCCTGAAGGTGCTGCAAAAGCCCCTGTGCTACTCATACCAGGATCAGGTCTAGCCCTCCTTTCAGGGTGAGTACTCAGCATACTATAACAACTTTGCTTTTTAGCCATTTCTTCCCACTGCTTCTCAGAAAATTCATTGAAAAATTTTCCCCTTGTGAATGCTGTGAGGTTGTTTCTGTTTTTTTGATTTAGTCAAAATATCAGCTAGGAAATAAGATTGAAAAAAAGGAGAAAGAGATGACACCTGCAGTTGTGGTCAGTGCTGCAGCTCTTGAAGATAAGAAATGCAGGCATCAAAAATGGTAAGGAGATTAGGGCATGGGTTCCCCTCTTCTGGTGCTCTCTGTCAGCCATTAGAAAACATAATCATGAGAATAAGGCACAGAAAAGGAAATCTTTCAAAACTTCACTGAGAGAAAACATTGTGTAGAAAATAGTTAAATAATTTTATTTTATGGCTGCAGCTTCAAAAGCTGCTACTGCAAAGAAATGCAGTTTGGCAAATATTGTCAGTATCAGTAACAGGAATCTCATCTTCCTCGTTTCCTTCTGAATGAGCAAGCAAATAGAGCTGCTGACATGCCAGATTATCAATCTGTCACAATTTAATTTAATCCTAATATAAACCACACATCATCTTCTTAAAATAAACCCATTAAATGTGGTTCAAACTTGCTGCTTGGACTTCATGCAAATGAAGATCTGTAGACACACAAGTTTGGCCCAAGGCACTGTGAACCTTCAATCAGGTCCTGGTTTACCACAAATTCAACATTTCTGCAGGAGTTTGAAGGAAGCCCAAAAGAAGCATTTTAAGCAATATAAGACACAGCAATAAATAGTCAAATTCATCAGTATTATTTAAGAATAATGAATAAATGACAGACTCAGTGTTGCTCTGTTTCCTAGTGGGTTTTTTTCCCCTCAGTTTGAAATGACCCATTTGCAATGGGCCACTGAACACTGTACTTGCACATTCTTGACATATCTTTCACACAAAGTCTCCAAACACCTCATAAACATTAATAAATTATGCTGCAAGACCAATAATAGTTTCAGCTTCACATTCACAGAACTTAAGTCTCTAACTCTGCCTGAGTATCTGTGGCAGATCTAAAAATGAAATTCAAACTTCCAATCACTTTGAATTAAGCTTCTCTACTAAATCATGCAATCACACAGTCTAATTCAGGTTGGAAGAGATCTCAGGAGACCACCTCAAAGTAGCACTAACTACTGCTCAACACCAGGCTGATCACAGCCTCCTCCAGGCTTGAATACCCTCAGGGAGGGAGGATACACCACCAATGGACAATCTCTTCCAGTCTCTGACCATCTGCATGGGCAAGACATTTTTCCCTTGTCTCCAGTTAGCACCTCCCCTCATGCAAACTGTGCCCAGTTTTCTTCCTTGCACCATTTCTGAGCTCCCCTGAGGAGAGTCTGGCTCTGCACCCATTCAGGACCCCTCAGGAAGCAAGGTGTCCACCAAGACCCAAGTCAGCCATCTCATCTCCAGGATGAAGAAACTCAGCCCCTCAGCCTCTACTCCTGTGCCATGATCAGCCATGATCAGCCCTTGATGGGCTCTTTGCCATTGCTCAGCCTCTCTCTTGTCCTGGGATCCACAGCTTGGCTCAGGGACTCCACAAAGAGACTGTCAAAATCAAGTGGAGGGGAAGGACCCCTCCCTGGACCTGCTGAGTGCAGCTGTGCCAGCATGGCCCTGGGGGTGGTTGGCCACCGGTGCTGCAAGGACACCCCACTGACCCTGTGCAGCCTGCTGTGCACCAGCACCCAGGGCCTTTTGGGCAGAGGTGCCTTTCTCCAGGCTTCAGGAATGTCCCCCAGCCTTGATCTTTCAGTGATGATAGACAGCAGCTTTATGATGACACATGACAGCTCCCTCAGAGGCCTCCAGTGTGTCATGTCTGGTCCCATAGACCAGCTTACTTAAATAGACCCTAGCTCCATCCTCCCCTACTGGGGCTGCTCCCTCCCTCCTCTGAGTTTTGCTTCTAGGCCTGAGACTGGGCAGACTCTGACAGCAAAGCCTGCAGTTTCATGGAAAAATGCACCTGTTTGACTGGTTTTCCTTCTCGTTTTTACTGCTAATACACTTGTAGTCATTTTTGCTGTCCTGTTCCTCCCTCACCAGTTTTGATTTCAGACAAGCTCTCAACTTCCTTATTCTGCTCCTATGAGCCTGGACCACACTTTTCTGTTGCTTCTTGGTAGCTTGTTCCCACTTCTACCTCCTGTCTGCTTTCTTTTTGCATTGAAGCTCAGGCAGGGGCTCATCTGTCATCTCAAGTTTCCATTATCAATTTTCCCTCTAATTTCTTTGAAATCTTATACCCAGTGGCACAACTTCACTTCAACAGAGCTAGAATTTTACCACCCTTGAGAAATTGCTACTGTCAAATTTGTTATCTTGATCATAAAATTTTGGTTTTCTGTCATTGTTTATTATAAATAAATGCTTGTTCTATAAATTATTTGATATAATAAAGCTGCACCTAAAAATACTTCAGTTTGATATGCAACTACATCTTGTACCATCTTACAGCAGCAGCCTCTGAAATGTGATGAAACAATGCTAATTCACAGTAACAGAAGATATAATCTTAGTCTTTTGACACAGAATTTTAGCAACTGAAAAATACTTTCCAATCATCTTCAGCAGCACACAGGAACATCGAGCAGTGCTATTTTCACTTTTCAGAACTAAAATAGGTACAAGCAAACTCTGTAAAATTTTTCCTTTCCAACATACCTGTAAAGAGCTGAAGGTTAAAGAGAGCACTATCCAAGAGAGTCCTTCTGGAAAGCATTAACTCACAAGAAAAATAAAAGAATAAAATTTCATCCATATTTTTCAAAGGACATGGGAAAATTTTCAAGCCTGTTTTCCTAACTTTCTGGACAAGACATTTATACTCAAACCCCAAAGACTGCTTGCTGCAGTCTGAAGCATGGAGACACAGGTAGGAAAACTAAAAAATATGAAAATAATGTGACAGCAAACTTACATTCCTGTTGAGAAACAGCTTTCACTAGAAAACATTTGCACCAATTTCCTGTATACATTATTTAAGATACCTGACTTGGCAGTTACATTTAAGGTTGGAGTCAGTGATCTTAAAGGTCTTTTCCAACCTAAATGATTCTATGATTCTAAGATGTGAAACATACGAAATTGGTTATGTCCATATATTAAAAAAGGAATTGTTTGCAAGTGAAATTTAATGTATGCTTGATCATTCTCTCCTTTTCCAAAAATGTTAATAAAAACTTGGCACAGGTACTTGATGCATCTACCTCCATCTCCCACTCTGCTCTCTGTCCCTGTTCCAAACACTGATATGCTCAGGATCTAACTTCTCCTTCCTTGAGAAACATCCCTAACAGCATTCCCCCCACCCAGATTTTAGGAAGTATATCTTTCCAGACACCCCAAGGCTCAAACCCAGACTCACGCTGTTTTGCTCACAATCTGAAGGTGCTTTTATTTCAATAACAAACCGCCCACCTGGTGATTCTGAACTAACGCTTCCTACCCCACTTTTCTTCTTACAGACTGTTTCTTCCTCTTCCCTAGGAAATGTGTTGCAGTAATAACAGTATCTCCCACTCTTCTGTGATGACAGCTTATGCTCAGTTCTGTATTCCTGCAAAACTCCCTCCCTGCTTACTCACACGGGATTTCTTTGAGTTCTGGGTAACCAGATTTTCCCAACACCTTCACAAAGCCTATCACTGTGACATTACTTTGTATATCTTAAGAGTTATCTTTGTCTTTCTGGTTGTCACTTCCACAAGGCAAAGGCAAAGTTTTTCCACAAGTTCTCTTTAGTGCTGATTATATCACACAGATAATTTTTAATTACCTTTCTGTTCAGAGCCACACCATCTTCACAGTCCAACACTGCACAATCTACATTTAGTGATGGGATTTTTCTTATCTTCTTTTCATCATCCGCAGGTACATATAGCACAGCCCGTCTGGGAACATATTTGTGTGATGATGTGAAGCGATAGCTAAGCTTAGGAACACCAGCTGGCAGAGGAGAATCCACCCTGTAAAGGATATTGTTGAAATTAGACTAGTGGCAGCAATGCTGTAAACAATACTTGACTATATTTTAAAAGCAAAACATTCCTACCTAGATAGTGGCTGTTTTTGGACTATTTATATACTTTTTTCCCTTTGGAAGAGCCAGGTTAGGGAGATATCAGTATTACAGTTAATTACAATATAAAACTCTAAAACCACCGTGCTCAATAGAAGTTGCAAACTTAATCAGAATTGAAGATGTGCCAGGGCTGAGGTTTATCCATGCAGCCTTATCTACACATCCCGTTCTGGGTGCTATGGCAAGTACAATATATACAGAAGGGTGGTGGTTGTTTTTCTCCCTGTCATAGGATTCCTCTGTAGGATGCAGACTGTGCTGGGAATGGATCAGGACTGCTTTGGGGAGGAGGCTGCTATCTGCCACATTTCCTCCAGGAGCTGGATGCCATGCTGTGAATGAAGCAGGGGTGCTGGTTAGAACAAACACAGGTTTGTGAAGTTCATTTTGCAACCTTAGCATTATATCAACAAGTGTATTTGAATGCAAATGTTAAATAAGCAAGATGAATGGAGGGGGAAATGAAGAAAACAGAATGAAAACCCGGTGTAGTGTGGAACCTTGCTATTCTCTTCAGACCTTCAGATCCACAGCACAGACTTCCATTGACAGAATTCATAAACCCACCAGCATCAGCAGCAGGTTTTTGGCTGTGGTGACTTTTGAAATTTGTCAATGCTTTGTGCACCACACTTAAGTGCAGGCGTGCAGCCTTTGGTGTCACATGGCTTGAGAGGATAACATCCCTGTGGCCCGTAGGTGTGAGGTCTGGGGTGGTCTCCAGCACGTGCTGGCATTCCTGGTGAGGGCCCAGCTAAGCCACTCCAGGCAGGAGCTGGGCTAGTGCTGTGGAGCCTGTGGGACTGCCAGAGGAGGCTGCTCTTGAGTGCCGTGGGGAGCTTGCCTTGCTCCATAATTACAAGAACAGAGAAATAAATTATAGAGGGTGCCATTCTGTTTCTTGGCCTTCCAAAAAAACCCCTTTGCCCACTCCTGTTCCTCTTCATTGCATGCTGTACCCCCCAGGCCTATTCTGCTACATCAAAGATGAGAACAAAATAATACAATTTCCCTTCACACTAAACACTCACACCACAAAATAATCCTACCATATAACACCATTATGCATTATCATGTATATTATTCAGCACTTTGAATAATGCAAAGCTTTGCTAGCACCATGCTGAACATGTCATTATCACATCATGTCAGGGACCCATGCATTTTCCTATGCCCCTCTTAATAATGCTCCCCAAGTTGCTAGACTTGGATGACACATGGCTACACACACATGTGGCTTTTCTTCAAAGCAAACACAACTAAGGCTCTCAAATGCTTGGAAATGAGTTCAGTCAATCTAAATCAGAGCCAATACTCAATGTCACTGATCACTGTATTACTTGCCTTTCTAAGCTGAATCTGATGAAGAATCCTCTCTTTCCCTAGAGTGTGCACCTAAAAGTTGAATATTAGAATTGAGTTAAAAATATGAAGAAAGTTTTTATCACATTTTACCTCTGTAAACTAAATTGAAAAGGAAAACTATTCTGTCATCTCATCTGCTGCATCTCTGCATATCCTGTGTGGATCCACTTTAGAAGCCTACAAAAACCACTGCCAGGCTCTTCTTTGCAACATGCCTGGTAATGTTTAATTCAGTTTAAGAAATGAGACAGCTTGGCAGTCGAATAGAAATTTTTTTATTAAAAGTACCACTGTGAAGCAACAGCTTCATGACTCAAGTGGTGGAGGTCCTAACACCTGGGGACAGGCAACTGAGACCCACTGAGCCCCTCCAAAGTACTCTCTTTGCCTCTCTCACAAACTACTTCACATTCCCTGCTTCAGGCTGAAGTGGGGATGGTAACAGAACTTGTGGCAACTCAAGTGGCTGCCAGACAAATCCACTTAATCTCATTTTCTTGCAGTAGTACACTTCGGGAGAGTAAGGACGAGGTGGAAGAGTGGTTTATCTCAAATGGAAAGAGGAGGATCTTCTTTTCAGTGTGACACAGAGGTCAGTAAAGAAGTCTGCAGTCCTTCCCTAAGCATATATAAGGGAACAAAAGTGATTAGTTTCTATTCTCTTTCTCTGATGGCTTCAGCCTTGTGGTTCCCAAGGGCACAAAGGAGTCAAAGAGCTCAGCCCATTAATAGTTAACTGCAGCCTAGAGCCAGGCAGCCCCTGCAGCACCCTTAATGACTGCCTCTCACCAGCCCTCCAACCCGCCAGAAACCTGATAGACGTGGCTAACACCATAATCTCAGAGCATGCTGAGATGAGATGTATCTTCTGTCACACATGTTTCCCAGGATTTCTTCTGGGCTGTCATCAAGCCGAGGGCTGTTTGAGCAGCCGTTTTCCCTCTCAGTGCTGCAAGCCCCATGAAGGCAGGCCCTTCTCTGCATACTACACACTATGGTGTGTAGTGCTGTGCAGGTGACAGCACCATTGCCTGCAGACCAGATTTAGCCAGGTGGCACCATCCAGGTCTCTGAACTTGTGTTTAGATGGAGGAGCAGTACAGCTTCCTCAGCAGATCACCTGATTCCAAAGAATGATAGACTTAATCCATTAAAACACCATCACTGGAAATGCTACTGCCCAGTGACTATAGGTATCTCCTCCTCAGCTAAACTACTTTGTAGCCACAATGGCTCAAAAAACAGGTTTCTCAGGACAAAAATTATTATAAAAAAATATACTGTCAATGTGTCAAATTATTAGTTTAATGGGATATCTTAGCAAGCTGAAGAAGAGTTTTTTCAAGTGGTATGGCCAGTAAAAAAATATATACAGCAGGAGCTGGTGTCAGTGGACCAACACAGAATCCTTCTTCTTTCAAAACTAAGAGCTTTAGAAATATTCATATAAAATTAGAGTTTTCAACAAGTATATTTAAATGGTATCACATGCTAATTCTTTGACATATATTCTTTAATTATCACTGTGCATTTTCCTTGCAAAGTCATATTTTGTGTTCTACAATAAAAAAAGCAGAGGAAGACACGGATTAATTAATAGATCCATTTGTCTATAGGCTTATTTTAAACAGTGGCAAGGCTTGGGGTGCTCTGTATATGAGCAGTTAGCTAGTCTGGTAGGAAACACTCTCCTGATTATCTTGACTTCTGTTATTTTGATAGAATAAAAAATCCCCAGCAGTTGCTTTTTTAGGACAAAAAACCCACACAGCACTGCAGTCTCGATTATACTGTTAACCCTGTGCCATAAAGAGGAAGAAAATCTTACATATGTTTCCTGGCTCCAAGTATTTTAATGATTCAAACTAAGCTTGACTATGCTTTAAACTAAACACATGGACAAAAGCCAAGTGAATTTGCTAAGACAATGTTTCTTCCTTTAAGCACTGTAAGTTAAAACAAGGACTAGGCTATTGGGTAATGCTCATTAAATTGTTTTACAGCAGCATATTTTCATTCATAGCATCTGGCAGCATGCTGAGTGCTCTTGGGTCTTGGAAATAAAACTAAATTTCTTCAGCAAACATAACACTCTACTAAAGTCTTCATCAAATATGTAAAAGTAGCTGGCAAGTTAAAGTTACTCATGGTCCTCTGAGAACCATTTCACCCAAGAGTGAATAGTTCATCCTCAGGAAGGAGAAAAAACCTATTTGACTACTAAGAGACACTGCAGTTTGCAATGGCAGCCATACAGCGTGACTGCGAACAGTGAAATTACCCCAAATTATGCAAATTTCCCTGCTGTAAACTGCATTTTCACATTCCAGCATTGCTCATACTCATACACATACTTAACTGCACACACCTGTGCAGTCACACTGGAGCCAACAACATATAGCTCACAAAGTAAAGTACTCACACAAGTGACTTCCAGCACTTTAACCTGTGCCTCTGTTCTCTGTTTTCTTGCTAAATCAAATCACCCCTGGAAGATCTGCCAAACACACAGAAAAATATTCATTGCTCAATAGGCTAAATTTTTTATTCTACAATCTTTGGCGTAGTGTTGCCAAAGTGTTTGCAAAGAGCATTTTTAGGCATTTCACTAAAACTATTAAAAAATTTCCACAACATGCATTTTTGACCTCTGTGCATGTAACTGTATATCATGATATGTGTGGAGCTGTGGAAGGACAGAAGTGATCTAAGACCCACAACACCCCCTGAACAAGACCCAGATAATCATACAAATTATTTCTGCAATATGTGCAAAAAAAAAACCCACCCTGGAGAAAACATAATGGTTTTCCTGTGCTGAATTTACTGGGGAGTAGCACACCACCGCACACAAATAATCTGCCAAAAACAAAGGAAACTTCTATGGAATTACAAAGCCCTGCAATTTGCATAGTAATTCTTTCTAATTAAGAAAAGAAGATACAAGTTGTTTGTTATAAACATCAGCAGGCCCTGTGCAAATACGAAGGGCTCGCAGCCGCGCTGAGTATTTGTCGAATCAAAGCGACTCGCTGGAGAGTTTTATTGGTACAGCTGCGGCGCATGCATTTTATCACACATGCTAATAATCCCGGTTATGGCACTAACATTTTAATCATTTGTTCTCTGGGCTTGTTTCTCAAACAATTAGCACTAATGAATGGCCAAAATACCTCGGATCATATATGTCTAATTGCAGTCAAGAGCGGTTATTGTCCGCATGTACATTTCAATTCACCTCTGGGGATAATGTTTGTTAATTGTATTTCTTTATATAGCAAGTGAAAAAAGGCTGTTCACTCAAAAAGGGACTAAGTGTTCTCTTCTTTCCCTTTGTTCCCACAAGAAGCTAAAGTCACTTCAAGAGGCACTTAATCCCATCATCCATGGTTACAATTGCCTTACAGCATCAATCAAAAAGAATCTGAAGTAAAATGATGCAGCTATATTGTGTAATTAAAAGCAATTCAGGTAGTTATTACTTGGGGCATTTTCCAGGTCCAAGTACTTAAAATGGCACTGCGGGGATTCTAAATACTGTAGTGTTTTAAATTTGGTGAACTACAATATCTCACAGAGAAAGGGAAGGAATATGCAAAAAAAAAAAAAAAAATCTCCTAGTGTGTATTGTAAAGCGAAAGAAAAGAGGAGGAACAGCTAATGTTTGAAGTGACAAAATCTACAAGTCTCCATATAAAAGGGAAATAAAAATATCAAGAAGAGAGAAAAGGGGAGGAAAGAGAAAAGGACAGCAGTTTTCAAGGAAAAGAAATTCCTTGTAATTGTTAAAAAGTTAACATGTGAAAAAATGCTAACATTTCTTCGAACAGAAAACAAAAGCTCACGTCACAAGCTTTACCATCAGAATACAGGTCCCCGAAACCTTAGTGCTCTCCTAGTGGAAACAAATCTGGGTAAAGCAAGTAGCTCTTCTTTGGGGAAAGAAAAAAAAAAAGAAAAAAAAGAAAAATACTTAGGTTAAAAGTGAAGAGCTATGATATTTACTTTTGAATAAAATGTAAGGGAAGGAACTTTACGTAACAACCGCCGCTAACCCTGATCCAATTATGCTGAAATTAAAACTGGGGGGTTATCAACATACCAAACACTCAGCTTTACATTTTGATTTCTTCTTTTGTTCCAGACTCAGTACGGTCATTTCCCTGACCCTCAAAAAACTAATTAAGAAACCCCCCAAACCTAAGCCCTTGCCAGGGCAGGCAGAAGCCACCAGCTCTCATGGTTTGAGATCTCTTGACAAGCAGTTTTCTTTACCAGGAGAGGCTTTGTCTAATTTTAACCTTCCCACCATAAGGCTGATACTATCTCGCACAGATGTAACGTGAAGATTAATTCCCCTGAAGCTGATGGAAGACATAAAGGTTTAAAATTGGCCCCCCAAAAGTGTGAAAAAGGTGAAAGAACAAACCCTAACACTTCCACAGCATCCTAAGGGAGACAGGCGGTCTGCACCCAGCTGCGGGGACTGAGAGTGGTGAGTTGAAGAAGCACTCACAAAAACTCAGCGAATTAAGAAATTTAACCCCCGTAAAAACTAGCTTTGGATATCAAAAGGGACAGATTGGAGGGGGTTGCTCCTGAGAGCGCTTGCCTGCTGGAAAAACAGTAGCAGGGAGAAATGAAAAGAGGGCTTCCAAGTGACCTTTCACAAGCACTCACTCCAACTGATCAGGACACATTGCATTACAGCCAAAAAACAGAGAGCTGAACTAAATGAGGAAGGAGAGCCTCACTGATAAAAAAAAAAAAGTCACGACACAGAGAAACGTGAATGGAAATGAAAACTAAGCACCAAATCCAAACTTGCTGGAAAGTAAATTTAGGAAAATTATGTGTCTTTCTCTGCTATTTGTAATTTTTTTCCTATCTTCAGTAAATCAATGTAAGTCATATAACTGGGCACCAGATAAAAGATTGAATACAAACCAGAAACTTACTGGCAAAGGCATAAAATCATGGACCTCTAAGCCATAAAATGATGAAAGGCTATCATAGCTTAAATAGTTAACCAAACTTTCTCCTCCCACCAGCCCTAAATGTAAAA
>VZTB01005697.1:298503-348856 GCA_013397245.1 Thryothorus ludovicianus | reverse complement strand
AAAAAAAAAAAAAAGATCTTTTATTTACCCCACCGTGTTTTTTCAACTACATTTGACCCTGTTGTTTTGGTTCACTCTGAGCTCCATCATGCCTTAAATTGCTTTGACTGAAGATCAGGCATTTTTTTCTTCTCAATTCAAAATGGCCAAATTAGACAGCAAGGATAAAAATAAAAGGACCACTGGCTTCTCATATTACTAATGTCTCCTGTTTTCAGGGCAGCAAAAATAGCCTGTTTGTGAGGAGGAGGAGAGTGCTGCGGTTCTTTGACTTAAGAAGCAAATTTTAAAAGAGATTTAAATAATGGCTCAAGGTGACAAGGGCTGCTGCTTCCTATGAATGGCAACAGGCTGCATACTCTGTGTGTGTGTGTGTGTGTGTGTGTTTCCTATCACCCAAGGTTAATTGGTGTCCTGTCTTGGGCAGCTTTAGCATATGTGACATAGAGTTGAGGCTTTGCTCCCTTCCTCGTGGTGTGGATAACTCTGAATATCTCATCATGCCCATGAAGTATTCTTGAGCTGAGTTGTACCTCGCTTTGCTTTTGCCATTGACAAAGTACCTGGCTGACTCCTTGGGATGCTTTCTGCTGCTTGATCAGACCCACAGCACTGCAGGGCAAAGGAAAAGCACTCTGCCTGTCTGTAACACATGCACTTTGCCACTTTCTCCTAAGGAACACCTAGCTAAGACAACAATTAATTTCCCTATCTTCCTAAATATAAAGATAGAGAAATAAACATTAAGTATGGAAAGCTTTTGTTTTAAGAAAATTTTAAGTGCTTTCATTTATTTAACTAATTCATTCTAAGTTGCATTTTTGAAATCCACAACGCTGTTAAGAGATTTTGCAAAATTTTCTTTAGCTGTATGTTTTCTTAAGGGAAACTCTGGCATTACATTTTTTAACAGAATTGCAACTAGCACTTGCAACAGAAATATGCAACACATTTTAAACACAAAAACATCCCATAATAAAGATGAAGATCCAATACTGATATGGAGAGATTTAGAAAAAACTACACATAAATTATCCTTTTTTAAGGTGTGCATTGAGAAGCAAGAAGATATTGTTTTGGATATATGATACTGATGTATGATTTACTTGGTTTTGGGTTTTGTGTACAGACAAATATGTACCAAGTGTTATCAGAGCTATGTGGCACAAAGGAAAAATCATGCCTTTGGAGGCTGAGAATCTTCTAATTCAGCGGAAGAACCAGGCATATATAACCAACAATCTGTCCTGGAACATCCCATGCCAAAATCTGTCTTAGGAAGTGAATATATAATTGCCACAAACCTGCAATGGTTGCACTTTTATACAGCCAGACCCTTTCTGGTGGCCTCTGCAGAGAAGCTGAACTTTGCAGAGATCCTTTATGTCAGTGCAAAACCACTCTTGGCTCTTCCAGTTCTCCCCTTTATCTTGCCATCAGGTACTTTTTTCCCTTGCTCCTAATTCTGCCCCATCCTTTCCACACACTGACTTTGCACCCACCCACCTTGGTGTACAAATGCAAAAATTGGGCAGAATTTCTTTCCCTACTTTTCCCCTCCTTTCTTTCCCACTCCCCTCTATTCCCTCCGCGTCGGTTCCCACACCAGGACACCGGGAGCATCCCCACCCCTGAGCTCTGGCAGCCCCTGCCACCAGCCCAGCTGTGCACGCATTGGCTAAATGCTACAAGGTCAAGATTGAGACCAGGATTCAAAAATTCCACGCTAATTACTGCGATTAAAGTCTGAGTCCCAAACTCATCCAAAGACTCCTGAGCACTTTAGGAGCCGGCTGCTAATGAGTTATATACAAAATAAGAAACAGGCACTTGATAAAGTCAGAATCAATAAAGTGCCATTCCTGCCTGTTAAAATGATCTTGCCATCCATAACAGAGAGTCACTATGTTCATCAGAGCCTGTGCAGGTTAGATATCCATGTCTGCATGGCGTGAGAGAAAAGGAAAACAGTCCTTGAAATCACTTCCAATTTTTGAGTTAAAATAAAATTACACTAAAATTGCGACTTACAATATTTAGCAGAAGGAAATGAATGGAGTGTCAATGTACTAGTGCTGCAGAAGTCAGACGAAAGAAGGAATTTATCGTCCACTTCGGATCTTTCAGAGTTTCTGATTTTTTATTACAAACTGTTGTCTTCATAGTTTTGGTTGTGGTGGGGATATTTTACAAATTGAAGGTCCCTTCACACTTCTAAGAATTTTTCACTGGTAGACCATATTTTATCTTGATTTGTAATTTACATCAGTCTACACTTAGTCAAATCACAAATACTTTGATGATTCCTGTACTTAGAAACATTGGTAAATTATAATACTAAATAAAGCACAGACATTTTTACCATATAGGAAAAAGAAAACAATATTGAAGCCCTCTCTGCATTTTGAAATTGCTCCTGGAAACCCGTTTGAGCATGTGCCTTGCCCAGAGAAATCAAAAGGACTAGTCAAACACTAATAAGTCAACCATGTGCTTAAGTGCCTCCAGGACTGGAGATTAATTTTGAATTATGAAACTGTTCCATTTCCATGTGCATATACATGGGTCAACCTGCTTTTTTCAGGTTTTTGAACAGACACTTGAATAAAACTGAGACTTAGATGGATACAGATGCAATCCAGGTGGTAAATATATTTTAAACAATATAAAGATGCTCAATTTCAGCTAGAGAAAAAACCTCAAACCTCCATGACATTTTCAGAATAAGATTAAAAGTAAAAATATGATTTATGTTTAGCCAAGCATTATTCTGCAGAATTATTATATTATGCAGAGGAATTATTAAGTCGAAGAATAATTTTGTATTAAACTGGACCTATCCAGAACATCTTCTGCACCAAATAACTGAGCAGTGAAGAACAATTTAGCAAGCAATTAGTAAATATTAAACCGCTGAAGAACAGCACTATAAAACTACAATGCACTGCAATTACGTAAAAAAAAAAGAAAATGTTGTAATTACATCAAAGCTGATGCAGTATGACAGAAATAAAGAATGAATACACAATGCTATTAGTTCAACAGCAATTGTGGCCACACTAATTGAAAACCAACTGCTCTCTGGTTTGAATACAAGCCTGGTGAAAATTTTAAAATACTTCCTAAATGGAAGATAAAGAAGAACACTTACAAATCCTGTAGTGCTCCAGGCAACACTTAACTTTGGAAATGTCTACAGGCAGAAATACTACCCTGCAATATGGCTCAAGATGGCACAAACAAGCATCTGTGTTTATTTTTTAACTAGTGGATTTATAAGAGCAATGAAAACCCTACATAAGCATTTTATATTGACCTGATATGGACTTACTGTTTTAACCAGCTTTTTAACTAACTCCACAAGTTAATAAAGGCAACTACATGAATCCTTACTGCCTACACATTAAGATAAGAAAACATTCATTAAGCAATATCCAGACTGTTTTAATTACAGGAATATCACTCTTATTTGTAGTATAATGTTCGTTAAGTACAGTATAACATTTTCTTAAAATGCCCCAGAGGCAGTTAAACTCTTGATTAGCTATTAAAAGAAAAAAAAAAAAAAATCTCCCTTAACTTCAATCACAGGAGTTAATGCCTACTGCAATGAAATTCCAGCATTTATAATCATGCAAAAATGTCATATGCAAATCTTATTAACCATGAAAACATTATATAAGATCAAATGAGTCTTCTGTGCTGTTAGCACTACTCAATGTTAGCAAAATGTCGGAATCTTTCTATGATGATTGTGGTAGTAACAATAATAAGCCCAGCCCTATTTCCTTTGAAAATGACATCAATTGAAAACCAGCTCTTATTTTATTAACTTCAAAATATAGCAAGGAATGCCTAAAATTTCTAACTTCTATATTTTCATGCCTTTAACTATGTCTCTGTTCTATTACCCAGGGTTAAAACATACCAAACTAGTAGCAGTGGTGGATTAAAAAACGTTGTAAAGAACAGAACAAATGATCACCAGTAAATAAATGCTTTATTTAAGTACTTTATTATGCATTAATGAAACTTCCTTTTTTCCCTGCCTTTTCCAGTGCATTACAAAATTTAGCATTATTACTGTTATTGTACAGAGGACCATGAAATATCTACATTTTCTTCAGTATTTATCCTGCATCTGCCCCTTATTCCATACATCTCTTGAAAAAAAAGCTGTTAATTTTTTATTTGTTAATATCACCAAGAATTTAAAAAATAATTAACAATGTGATGAATTAAAAATAGCAATATTTTTAAAGTGCACATTGAAACATTATTTTCTGGTTCTGTGTCCCTGACTTTGTATTTTCAAGTGTTTTCAAAGAAAAAAAATTTCTTGAAAAGTTAAAAAAAAGCTAAAGGTGAGATTTCATGAATCCAGGATTAGAGGAAATAACAAATATGATGACATTAATGATAAATAGTAGAGAATTGTCAACTCATTTTGATCTTTCACATAGGCAGCTGAAGGATAATTTTATTATATGGGAACAGGCATGCCAAACCCTAACTCAGCAATGGCCCTTCAAAACCATCTCCTTAGCAAGGTCAGCAAACTAAAAATTGCAAATCTAGAACCCACCAGTCTCTTCAAGCTCAGCACCCCTCTATCCACAGAGATCCCTGTAGTGAGTGATCAGCATTTGCTACCCTGGAAGGGACAAACTCCTCACTCTACTGAGCTGGTGGGTCAGGTCCTGCCACCCCAATGGGTGCATATTTGGGAGGTGTGGTCAAAGCCTTGGGTGCATCTTTCAAGGGTGGATTCAGCCACAGTCCTCCTCCTAACTCAGGCAGTTCCTGATGTCCCTTAAGGAGCTAAGCATGGCTGGGGGAGATGAACCCCACCCAAGGTGTCCACAGAAGGGAACAGATTTCAGAACACATTTGTCATGTCATTACAGCCTGTCCTATCCAGAAAAAGCTTTGCTCTGTAGGCAAGCTCAGAGATCATAAAGGTACTGAACCTACCCGGCAGATAATATGAATGTGCGATGGAGGATAAACATTGGCCAAGGAATACATTTAACACTAAATCAGAAGATTGCTATAGCTTTTTAGGTTTTTTTACCCCTGTTACTAAGCTACTTATATAATTTCATTCTTTAAGCAGTTCAGATTAGCTTTGCCACATCCCAGGAAACTCAGAAACCTGTCCTAAAACTGTGGCTCCAGGTCCCTGTTTAAGATCTCCCACATAGAAAGTCCCATCCCATTAGATGATCCGTTAGTCATTAATAAGGACTCTTAAAAAAATTATTCAGACTGAAAGTCAGATGGAGTGAAAATCAACTTCTCTGCAAATCAGTAAAATTTTATTTTCATTAAAAAAAAAATAATAAAAAGGAAAAAAGGTCAAATCATCAGGTAGCAGCTCTTTTTGGGAGCACCTGATGGGCCTATGCAAGAGTGAGTCCAAGCACTCTAATTTTATTACAGGCTCTGTGGAAGTTTCTTATCTGTATTTCCCAGCTGAGATTACCTGTGTGGCTATGGTTGCTATAACATGTATTTACCATGGCCAGTGAACACATGAAAGGCCCCCTGACACTCAGGCAAAGCTGAAGAGTCAAAGCTGCTCCCCTCACCAATGGCCTGGTTTCACAGGATGCCCCTTTTCTCCCAAACATCATGGTTCCATTAAATGCGGGTTTCCTATCTCACTGCATCACAACACACATCTTCATCATTGGTCCCCCTCTCCTAAAACTAAATTTTAGATGACAGCCCTGTCCTTAATGGCTGCCTAGAGATGGGAGGAAAGAGTTGGACATTAGAGAGCATTTGGCAGAGAGGGAAGGGAAGAAAGAGACAGAAGAAGAGGTCACCAAGCACACAGCTTGCTTGGGAGACCCATGAAGAAGAAATTCTTTCAACTGCCTTAGTTTAAGAGTGAGGGTTTTCCCCCTCTAAATTCTTGATGCAGGCTGCTCAATATTTATTTAAAAATAAGCGAAGAAGAAAAATCCACTGCCTCCCTTGCAATCTGCACATATAAAGAAAATGGCTTTTAGCTCATAATGATGGTACATACATTATAGATAAGCAAAAGTCCTGGATTACATGAAAATAAAATCTATAAGGAGAAATAGGATTAAGTCTACTTCCACATAACAGCTTTTATGACATTTAAATGAGCAGCTGTGTTTCTTTAAGTAAGTGTTACAGCTTTCCACATCTGTATAAAAACTGAACGACAGTCAGACTCTCAACTACTGATATATAACTTTGTAAGGAAAAAAAATTCCTGTGAAAATGCATAAAGACATTGCTTGGCTTTCCTTTAAGTCTTCTTTTACAACCTGTGTCATGAATACAGGTTTAGGCTTAAGGAAGTAGGACAGTTAGATGACATATGTCTTTTGTCCTGTACTGAAGAAAGAGAAAAAAATATTCCATTTCTGAATCAGCCAATTTTCTTTTTCTTTGAGTCACATTTTAGATATACTTTAGCGCAAAGGCCTTGAGATACATTTTAATTCTTCAGTGCATGCCAGTAATCTGTAAGAATATTAAGAAACAGTACCTCCCAAAGTTGATATTATATATAAGGAATTTGGATGGTTTGAACCAGTTTTAATCTCACTTGGTGCCTTGTTTGTCATCATCTGTTTCCTTGCTGATAGGAAGAATGTCATGGATGTTTCAGTTTTTATCTTCTTCCTGAATAACTGTTTAGTTGAGCTGGTGTGTCAGTAATGGCAAAATTTGTTGACAGAGATTAATATCAGACGTGGTGATAAAAAAAACCTGTGGCATATCCATTCTCTTCTCTAGAACACATCCAGCAGGCAAAGCCTTCCTCCTTTTCTGTGTCATTTCTGTTTAAAGGAGAGCAAGCAAAACAATGACCTCACTAGTTCTGTGTGCAAGCAAGAACAGAATGTGAGACTCCAAGCAGACATTAAAATGGTCCCACCATTAAAGGTAAGGTTTTCTTTTGGCCTGCAGCCACAATAGTCAGAGGTGAACATTTATGTGTGTGTGTGCTTATGTTTATATATTTATGTGCCTGTATATATCTATCTACATACACAATCTATGTATTTGTGCACATATAAATGTACATATATAAATGTGCATACATGTACACATGTATGTATAAGAAGACCCAACATGGCATAGTACAACAGCAGCACTGGTCTGTGGAAAGTGGCAAAAAGAATTGACTTGCATAAATCCAAGGAATAACAAAACTGGTTTTCCCCCAACTTTTAGTCTCAAACATTCCTCGTACTTTGCTGGAATAAACTACCTATTCCTGCATCTCCAGCAATGGGATTAGAGTGAGAATTCTCCACTGGAATACAAAGTCCCCCCAGGACCCCATGTATACCAGACTGAAGGCTGTTCCACCATTACTTATCAATGGCCCTGCCTTGCTTTTGTGAGGCTTGAGGTCTTTGCATCCCACACTTTGCATCCACACACTGTGTATCTTGCAAGTTCAGGTGTGACCCTGCGTATTTACAGCTGCTGTAGACTGAAGCCATGTCTCAGTGAGCCAAAGCAGTGCTGCCCCTCAGGTTAGTGCTGTCTTTGACAAATCCCTGCCAGAATAAACAAGCCATGTGCTTTTTGCCAAAAGTGACTCTCCTTCTTTCCACTTCATCTCTTGGAGTTCAACATTTTTAGCCATGAAAAAGTGAATATTCTTATATCCTCTTTTCCTTGACCCTGCTCATACTACTTTGGAGGTGAAGGAGGGAATTTAGGGGCTTTCACCAATTGTTTACCAGTACATGTTAATAGGGGGGAAGAAATACTAATGGCTAAACCAGGCATTTACAGCTGTACCCAGAGGCATTAAACTGTACCACAAAAGTGAGATCTTGGGAGAAGAGATAATGATCCTTTCCTTTTTCCCTTTTGAGAATCACCAGGATAAGGCGGGGCACACTCTTGCCATGAGTATCTTAAGAGTATTTTCCAATTTAAATTATATTCTCCTTCCTTCTCCTAAGGGTCCAGTCTGGGCTGTGAAAACCACAGCTGAGGCCTTAGAAAAACAGGCTCTGTTCCTGTCCTAAGGAGATATAATGCGAATTGTTTTCCCACCATGAAACAGTCATACATGCTAACTTGAGCATTTTGAAGATGTTTTTAGATTTCAAGCCACAAAAAGGATATTATAACTATTAGTAAGTACATTTATTCATGCCTCTGTGGCTTATATTTGTTTGAAAAATAAATAACCAGTAGTTAAGTTGCATGTGGTTGTAATTATACTAATCTTCAAATATTTAGTTTCATTATTTTTTAACCTCTGCAAAAATGTTCCTGTTATGAAGAAAACAAACCAAAGACAGATTTTAGACCAGGACAGATTGAATTATGGAGAAGTGAAGATTAACCAGGCTGGAGAGACAAATAAGGTTTCAGGTGGCTGCAGTATATTTATTAACTCGTTATTTCAACAGAAATTCACATCTTGATCCAAAATACACTTTTATTACTCTCTATACCTTTCCCATAGCTTGGAAACAGCAATCAACAAACCAATGTTTAACCTACCACAAGGAATATTAGGGTGGCTTTGAAAAAAGGGAAGATGGAAAACTTTGTAAGACATGTTTGAGGGCCAGTAAGGAAAAAGCCTAAAAACCACCCACAGGAGGAAGAGAATGAAAGGATAATTGTAAGCTGCAAGAAGTCAAGTCTGGCTGAGTAATGAAGTGAGGAAAGCCCAGGATCTGGGCACCAGACACAAAAAACTGAAGCTGACAACGTGCAACAGGCAGCTCTAGAGGTGAGTCAAAGCGAGAGAGGCAGTCCTGAACAGTCAGCACACAGCAAGGCAGGATGGTCCAGGGAGAGGGGTGACAAATACATAGGGTCTTGGTGAGATGGCCCCTGGGCACCACAAGGAGCAATGGGTTTTGGGTTTGTACAAGTGGCAAGGCAGACTGTCAGGGTATGTCCCCAACTGAGCTACCACAGAAGGCGAGGAAGGACTGTGGGAGAGATGAACAAGGAAAGGAGATGAGACCATGGAAAAGAAATCACGTCATCAACAAGAGATGCAAAAAAAGACACATAGTAGGCCTTCACTTAGTCTGAAGAAAACAAGGTCAAAGGCAAGGTTAAAAAAGCAAAGTGAAAATGTAATTTAAAGGAAAAAAAGGAGGAAAAAGGATGAGGACAAGGTCAGTGGAGATTTTGGTGAGGGAAGAATCAGTGAAGCAGGGCAGCATAGAGACAGAGAAAATGTATTAACTCAGGGCAGCCAACTGTATCACTTAAGGAAAACAGGGGTAGAGTGGCATAAGTCTGTGAAGAATGAAGCAATGGAGAGAGGAGTCAAGGATGGGAGCATGGAGGAAGAAGAGGAGGAAGCAAAAAGGACACAGTGGGATCTTGATTCAGCCAATAAGCTGAGCATAATGTGTAATACCACTTGACTAACCACCATTCAGAATCAGGGCCTGGTTCAGGAGCTTCCAGTGAAAGACTGGGGAAGAAGATGCGTAAAACACACAGAACACAGTGCTTCAGGGCAGAGAATGGAAATTAAATGGGAACTTCAATGCTTATCCCAGAAGAAGCTCTTCCAAAACCTTAGAAGTGTGACCTGTCACCTCACTTCATAAGAAAAATGTTTTTACTTGGCTTACACACTGATTTCCTGCACACAAGTGGAAATCATTTTTATTTAGGCCTCTAGATTGTTTCGCCAGCACTTAATGTTGCATAAAAATAAAGAAACTTCAGCTCCCTGCAATGCAGTGTGAGTGACTGAACTTCGTTTAAGTAGCCAGAACTGCATTTATTAAATGTGTGAAATGCTAAAGGTAACAGTGTCCAACAATAGAAAATGAAGCGAAAGGAATTTAGACCAACCTCAGGAACCAGTTTGCCAAAATTATGGGTGAATTCTAGGGAAAAAGGACAATTAATACAGGGACAGATGGCTAAGCAAAAACAAAAGCCATTATCTAAAACCTGGCTAAGGAAAGCTTAGCAACTGATTGTTCAACAGAAGGAATTAAAGAACTCAATTAAATATAGTACTATCAATAGTTTGGATCATAAGGAATAAGAAAATAGAGGGCTTGCTGTCATTTGTGACAATACTAAATTCTTTCTGTGCTTACGTTAAATATTAAGGTGCACAAGTTTTATACAGAAACAGACTTTTCTCATATTTGTGAGAAGGTGGGTTATAGAATGTAAACAAACTGTAGTCCAATAATAAAAATTTTAGTGACTTGACAAGTCTTAGAAAATCATAACAGTGTTCCGCAAGTGGTCTGCAGCTCAGGAAATCCTGCTGAAATATGACAGTCTTTCCCTCCCCTCTTGATCCCCCCCCCCAAAACACTCTCTCATATAGTCCTGGAAAACCATACTCAGATGAGACGGGCAGGCTTTGGCTGTGTCCCCATGGGCTACTCCAGAAGAGCAGCATCATTTTTTGAAGGTGCCCCACCTGAAACGCATCAGCTGACAGCCACCACTGAGCAAGAGTTAGGAGAAAAGCGTGGGAAGTGGTACAAGGGAGATACGGCTCACATGTGCTTAGAGTCATGCCAGGGTAGAGATCTGCGAGCTCTGGCAACTCTTAGCAGAAGGACGGTGCAGCACAGGCTCTGACAATCCACAGGCATCATAACTTGAAGTGCTCTCTTCCAAGAAGCCCATGTAAAACTGCATCTGTGGGAGTTGCAGCTGCTCTCCATGCTAAGAGCAGGCACACACATTGCAGTCCCATTTGAAAAGAATTAACTCCAAATAAATGGCTGAATCTCTCCCTGCAGCATCAGTGCAAACATTGACTCTCTCAGGGGAGCACTTCACGAAAAGTTGCACAAGTAATGAAAATGAAGCCTTGTAACAGCTTTACACAGCACAAAATGATGGCTAAGCCTGTCTGCTGTCACTGTCTAGTACGAACACTTTGAACCAATAGGCCCCATTCATACGTACAAGTGATGTTTGGTTCTTTTCGATACTTTCGCAATACTTTAATTATTTTAGTAATTAGTTGACATGCATTGTTTCAACATATCACATCTCCATGGTGGCATCATCAGTTTGTAATAGAGGCTTCTTTAAGAAAAGAAACAGCTTCTTAATTTTTTTATTAAAAAAAGTTAATAATTACAGGAACACTGACAGTGTTGCTATAGTTACGACTATATCAGCCTTTCACTTACAACTCCTCGTTTTTAAGGGTCAATAACTCAGTTGTCAAAAATCCCACTGGGCAGTAGCCTGACACATCTTAGACATAAATGAAACAACTGCATAAATAAAAATCAGCTGTTACACACTTGTGAACATTTTGAATCAAATCAGTCTTTCCATATGATATTTTGAGCATCCGACTGTAGGTTTTGTGGATCTTTTATATACATTTTTTGGCAGGCTGTTTGTCTTTCAGGTGCCCCAGCGTTTTTGGCAACTGCCAGAGGGAAAGGAAGAAGAACCATCACTTTTTCCTCCAGCCATTTCATCCCATCCCACCAGAAAGGAAGCAATTCTGGACGTGCCCGCTACGCTCCCCACAAAACTTCCCCAGGATTTTCAGGCACAAAAGCTTCACACGCATGTGCAGCAGCTGGATTACCACAAAAGACCATAACGGCCCTAAGAGCCGTTACGGTGTATCAAGTGAGTAAACCGAAAACTAAGAAGGATTTACACAATGACCATAGTGGCTCCCTGGGAGCCGTTACGGTCTATCAGGTCAAAAATCCACTTTTCAAAGAGCGCCTAAATATGTGTATACCCAACAGGGCCTTGAATCTCCGGAGCAACTATCACACGCATTTTCAAAATCAGCCAGGGAAGAGAAGGGAGATTACACCAAACAGCATAAAGAGAGAAATTTTTTACAATGAATGAAAGACATATCATGCAAATTCTAAAGACCTACATTTAAATGGAAAAAAGTGCATATTAAGTTGAGAAATAGGACATAACATGATTTCTTCATTGTCAAAACAGGTCCTTTGAGGGTTTTTCTCTTTTTTTTTTTTTTTCCAAATGGGAATTAAATGAAAAAGGAAATTTCCCACCAAAGCCAATCACTTTAAAATATACAAAGTTAGGTTTCAAGAAGTATAGATATAATGCAATCACAGCTGGGTTCTGAGTTGCAGTTCTGCTGCATTTCAAGTCTCTAGTCACAGCACAAGTTCGTAACAAGACTCAGCTTTGCCTTCCTTTAATTCTCTCCCATTGTGTCACAAAACGAACAAGTTATTCAAGACAGTAATTTTCTCCGTAAAAGTCACGCCTATTTTTTCTAAAAAGAAATCTGTAATAAATCATCAGCCTACTTACTTTTTCTTCTTCCCCTTCCTTTACATGACATATTTGTTCCTGCAGCAAACCTGTAAGAGAACACTTTCTCTCTATGACCTGAGATAACGGTAATGTTGAAAGAATGGCCTCACTTGTCAAAGATTAGAGGGCTGTCTGCAGCCTACACTCGTCTTTACTTCAGCCAAATAGGCCCAATAAATGCTAATACTCAGCATGACGCATTGAGAACGCTAAGCCTCAACACTGACTAAGAAGAAAGTATCACAAATTTACTGAAATTATCTATAGCACAATAGAGAAGAGAAGGAATTAATCAAAGTCTCTCTCTTAATGCAATGCTTGATTGAACTATCCCAATCCCTTTTTAAATAGGATAACCTAGTGGCAAGTGACCCCGATGACACATCCTAGAGAGGTACACAAGTACCACTTGTTCGATTTTTTTTCTTTTATGACCTCATTAAGAAGGATTTTGAAGATTGTTCCTGAGTATGAGAACAAAGTGTCTGAAGATATCTCTAGCTTTTTATGTCTTTAGCCTTTTGCTGTTGAAATGGATTTTGAACAAGTGTTTATAAACTAAGTACATGCACAAGCAAAAAAAAAAGTCCTTAAAAATGAAATCTACTAAAGGTACCTTTTCTTAAATGCAAAGACTAAGTCTCCAAGAAACAAGAAAGTTTTGCCAAGATGAACTCATGATTGCATCTACCCCCCACCCTGTACTCCCTCTCTCTCCTTTCCTGTTATAGACCCCATTAATTAGATTTGGCGGCAATTTTCCCTTCCTTATCAGGGAAGACAGAGTCTGCCAAATCTGCTAGTGTGAAAATACTCCATCGCCAGTAACATTTTTTTCCTAAGTGTTTGTTGATTCCACGCTTGGATTTAATATCAAGGATTATATTTTATAACCAGAAACAAACAAACAGATTTATAACTGAAGACCGAAAGGCAAACAGCAGAAAAAAAGCAAGCCAAGTACTGAACCCAAATGTAGCATTTTTATTGACTTCTTAGAAACCAAATAACCTGGCATATTAGTGTGTGCATTCTGCAACAGACATTCAGCCCCATTGTACTACTTAGAAGAGAATAAAAAGAAACCCTACTGTTTGAAATCCAGCGGAACATCCCCACAACAGAGCACAACTGTTCCCTCATGCATGAATGGGAAGGAGATGAAAGAAAAGATGGACTTCTGAGGTACAGCAAAAAACAAAGACAACAAAAGTGCTGATCATGAGGGAATGACACAACTCATTGCTGCAAAAAGGATGAGAGAAAGGAGCTCAAACAATGGTGCAGACAGCTAAGTGACATGTAGAAGAATTGAAAAATCTACAGAAGTGTCTTTTCTTTCCACACTTGACGAGAAACAATTAAATGTTGGTACATCTGTCATAAAAAAGATAATTGAAACCTGTTACCATCATTATAGACGGTAACTTAACTACCAAAACTGTAACTGTCCAATTAAGTGTTGCCCCCTCTGTTATCTATACCACTTGCTAAAATGAAAAAAAAACCCTTTAATGTTGGTGATGATTTACCACCAGTATAGTTGTTACAAGCCACGGAGCTGAACTGGCACGTTTTATAGGGTGGATATTTAGGCTACAGGGTACCTACGTCTATTTGCACACACACAGATGGGGGAAGGCAGGCACACATGGGTGCATGCAGGCTCACATGCGTGAGCGCACGCATTCATGCACTTGCTCTCACACACCCACCAGCGAGGACAAATTTTGCAAACAGATGAGGTTTTTGACAAGGAATCCAAAAATCTCAGATAATTGCCAGAAGCCTCACTAGGTGTTTACTCCCCTGAAGGTCCACCAGTCTGCAAAAACAATACTGTGCTAAACTAATCCACTGACTGTTGCTACTTGCTTGATAACGTTCAACACTCCACAAAACTGCAAAGCAGTTATTGACCCTGTCAGAACACCTGATTAATGGATAAATGCTGTAATTGATTAGCAGAGCAGTCTGAATTAAAACAGAATACAGCATCAATAATGAGCCACAGACAAAAGGTAGCTGACATAAAATGTAAAATGGTAGCCTGCAGCCATATCTCATCAAAGACATGCATTTCTTAAAAACAGAAGAAAACACTAACCCTGAAAAAACCCACAAGTGCGGTGTCCTGTTCTCTGCATTCTTTAGGCTTTTCTCTTGGTAATGATTAAACCACCAGCAAAATGTTATGGGAACTACTTGAGAATCCACTTCATACATCAAGCCAGGCAAGGCAGTTAAATGAGTGCATTATCCTCTGGGCTTCTCCACCCTTAAAGAAATTCACCGCTCTCCATTTCATCCCAGTGAGCTGTGATTTTGGAGTGGCGCCAGGCGCACCCAAGGCTGCCTTCGGTGGGGTGCACAGGCAAACCCCACAGTTCATAGGTACACAAGGGAGCCCCACAACGCTGCCACACCAAGGACACAACTTGGAGCTACAATCATCACATTGTTACACTTCATTCCCTCAAGGGCCTTAGGAGGCCAAACGATCCCACTTTTGTCCCTTTTTCTTTCTGATTTAATCCTCCTCTAAGGCCTCACATTATGCCTGACATTATATGGAATAGATTATATAGATTTCATACGGCACATGCAAACACACAGGTGATGTTTCCCTGGTGTAGGAAAGTGAGTTTGTAACACTGTGTCAGAAGCACCGAGTTGCTTCCTTTCATGGCACCTATCTTGGTCTTCCAGCTCTTTAAGCACTGTGCATTATTCTGTGCATTAGGCAAGTTGACACACCTAATGTAATGCCACCAGACATATCAAAGCTGTCCTGGTACAAGCAGGAGAAAACATTAGCTTGGTAGAGCACTTAATGCAATTACGTTGCTCTGACTTCCTGAGCTAGCTCACTCAGAAGTAATTTAAGCAATTCTACGTGACACTGCATTGTACCCAGCAAACACAGCCTCTGCTCAAAATGGTTGTTGCTACTGCGTAAGTCTCTCAGAAATGTCTATACGTCCTTTTCTCCCTTAAAATAAAACCCAGAAGCTGTTAAACCGAAGATCTGTGCTTTTGATATATAAAATATGAATAATGAGAAAAGTGGCATTATTCCCTTGCAATAATTCTCCCAAAATCTGTCAATCTGATGCCCATTTTACAATCTTCTGCAAAGCATAATGATTTTTTCTAGAAGTTCTACAAATTCACAGACATATATTCAGAGTCCTTTGGAAATCCACATCTTTGAGGATAATATTTCATTTTTTTCATCAGCTAACCATGAGACTTATTTTGGGTGCAGAATGATTTTTCTGCTTCCACAGCTGCTTCAGGACTGCTACCTTTTCAGTGGCATCACGACTCATTCAATTTAAATACTTCACCAATTCAGAGGCAGATTTCATTATATCTCACATCAGCAATCTAAAGCACTACCCGTGTAGGTTATCGCTATTTATCAACCAAGAAAATCAGGTATTTACAAAGAAAAAGTCTGGTGTCTTTGGGCTGGAAGATCTGCCCTCCCAATGTGCCTCTCTCCCTTTACTGACTGTAGAAGTTACCCTAACAACTTGCACTTTAAAAGCTACAGCTACAGCACAAGGCTTCTGTCTTAGCAATTTAAGATAATTGCAATTAAGGAGGCTTTTAACCCTTCCTATTGTATTCCGGTGTCCTCCACAGCTCTTTGTGAGGAACAAGGGATGGAGAAACAAAGTGTGCTCTGATGGGTCCCCTCCCTACTGCAGAACATCTCCAGGACGCAGGAGCTCCCTAACAGGCACCTCTTTGTCCTAAATCATGGCTGGACAAAAGGAGGAGCAGGTCACTGTGTATGAGTTTGTCCCTGGGAAGGGGATCCTGGGTCTCCCCTATTGTCCATGTTCCCCAAGAAGTCTTGTGCTCCAGGATATCAGCTGTTTTGGGGAGGACTCAGGCATAGGTACATTTCTGCCATATAAAAAGCTATTGACATTACTTTTATGCTGAGCTTCAACAGGAAGAATAAAGGATCCTTGATCAAAACAGCAAGTGGCTGAACAATTTGGGCATTTTGGAGTTTGGACTTGGTCAGAGTGATGGTGAGACTGAGCTCAGCTCTCTCTGCCGAGGCAGGTGGGGTAGCACTGGAATATCAGAAATATAGGCACCAGAGCACTCCTTCAAAAAAAAAAAAAAAAAGAACCAAAAAACACGGAGACCTGCTGACAGCTCAGTTATTTTCTGGAATAACTGCTTTACTCACCTGACTCCAGAGAGCCTTCTGGTGCTGGATCCGCAGTGCCTATAGCCCTGATACAGAAGCTTGCAGCTGATAATAGGAAAGCTTACACTGTCTACAACCATGTAGAAAACACCAGCTTTCTACTGCTTATTATCAAACCCAAACAGTTTTTACGGAAATTAAATCTTGTCTCCTTTCCTTAGCTGTTTTTATATTGTATTGTGAAATATGAAACCCAGTTTCAGCCTAGAAGCATACTAAAAAGTAACCTAAAAAATACCTCCAGCAGCCCAAAAGAGGAGCCTACCTTAAAATAAAATACTGACAAGAGATAAAGTTACATCAATTTCAATGAAAACAGGATTAGGCCCTTTAACTTTTTTTTTTGGGGGGGGGGGGGGGGGGGGGATGGGGTATGCAAGGAAGAGGAGAGACGAAACTCTGGCAGCTGAAGGTTCAGCTTGATCCTCAGAAATTTTAAAGAAGACATTCTTCTCCACAGCTATTGTCAGAGCTGGAGACAAAAGTAGAGGCCCTTTCAGCTGCTGAACTTAGCCAAAAAGCCATTTGTAACTCCTGCAGAGCGGTGCTTTTATAGGTCAGGGCATATTCCAAAAAGATTTTCTCTCTTTTTCATTCTCTTTTTGGAAGATTTGGTTAGGTCCCAGAAATTTAGCTCAGAAATAAGCAAAAAACATTTCAGCACATTATAAAACAGTGGTAGAAAGATCTCCAAGTGCATTGTTTTAACAGAGTTTTCTGACTCAGAATTATCTTTTACTAGCTGGTGTACACACCTGGAGTGGTCATTGCTTCTCACAGTTGTCATGAATTTTTGTTTCCTTTTGGGTCTTGAGATACATTAATGCACAGATCAAAGAAGAATTTTGGAATTCAATTTTTCTTCTAGTCCCTTAATATCAAGAATCTTGAAAACAATTTTAGCAAAAACATTTTACCAATTAGAAGGTGCTAATTTTTTTTGCCCGATAAAACTCAATCAGATTGGCCAGATGAGAGTGGTGCAAGCATCTACAAGGGAAATATCAAGGTAACAGCCTTGCTCTATTTTTGCATCCAGCTAGTGGGACAGAGTTTCCTGGAATGTATGTCTGACTGCACTCTAAGGGCTGCTTGAGAATTCAGACTTTAACTGAAATGGTGATCTCAGCACCTGGAGGACCAGATCCTTGCCTAAAAATCCTTCCCGTCCCCCAAGAAACACAACTGGAACTATTTGCTACAAACAAGCAAAGAAGAAAGGAGTAAATCCTACAGAATTAAACAAAAGGAAAGTACAAAAGGAAATGCAGCCAAGTAGAGAGAAAAGAAGGAGATTTGAGAAGATTGATAGAAGGATACCAGAGCCATATACTTAACATAAGAGCAGGAAACAAACCTGAACATTTTATCAAAGGAGAATATTTTAGAAATCCACATGCCCGACAATCTTGATAAAACATTGCTCTGGTGAAATTCCTACTCATTTTTATGACTGAATAGGAAAAAGAGAAATGTCATTAGCTAACTTCTGGTACACATTTAAAGAGACCCATCTTGTTTAAATATATTTTCTTCCTATGATTCTGCATGGCTAAATCACTGATAATCAGAGGTTTTCAGACAATGTATACCCGAGGCCTGCCAAACCCAAACAAAATCTCTGATGTGTGCAGGTGTTGAACATTACACTGGTAATGAGAGTGATTGTCTGGCCCATATTCACATTTAGAGTGGTGGTGAATGAGCAATATTTGAGTGGGTTAGAAGGTGTTCTTGATATTTCTGCAAAATGAAAATATGGGCTTTGTTTCACCCCAAGTAACATTCCAGCTTTTTGGTGCACTATTTTCAGTGCAAGCCATAACTAGGTGCCCTCCTTTTGATATATGCCCTAATTTCTTTAAAACACTTTAATACAACCTCAAAACATTGTCTAAAAGTAATTTGCACTCACAACTGAGCACATGCAAGAATAGCTCCAGAGATAACGAGAAGTCACAGCATGCACAGCAGAAGGAGGTTTCAAAAACAATTCTTGGGTTTTGTTATTTTTGTGCTTTTTCACATGGATAAATTAGGATAGATACATGCTGCAAAATGAGGTCTGCTTCTTCAAAAGTACTCAAAGCTCTCAATTCACCAACTGAAGTCATACAGAAGTGAAGACAACCTTTTGGAAAGAGGAATTTCTGTTTCTAGAAGGTTACTGTGGATGAAAACGTGTGCCAGCTGTGGATTTAAACTGCACCAAGGCAACCATCAACCACTTTCAGAAGCTGATGATGTGTTTGCAGGAGTTATTTAAAAATCATACAAAGTATTCTACGTAATGCTACTGAAATATATTCCAAAGTTAATGATATATAACATGAATACTTTCCAAAGTTAGTTAGATATAATACTCTCCCAAGGTAGATATAGAACACGAATTTACAAGACAGTCTAAATTAACTTGTATGGTTACCTATAATGTTTAGCCCTTAAATTTTAAATGTTTCATGTGGTATAGACCTTCTTAGCTTACCACAGCAGTTCTATTTTACCAATCTACACAGTTTTTCATAGACAATTGGCATTGCTTACACTGAACTCAGCCAGTCACATAAAGATTAACAGAATGTGCAGTTTCTTAAATGAAATGATTTTATTACAGATCTCAGTTAACACCAAATCTCTACCATGCAATCTAAGTAATATCCCAAACCTTGCTCTGAAATCCTCATGTGAAGTGGTTCTCTGGAGCACACATCTAGCTAATGGTACAATACTAGCCAGTAAAATGTATTTCTTCTTTACATTAAGCTCCACCTCCAATTTAGGAGCAAGTAAGTTGGTTCAAGGAAACACTTTCCTCCATTACATGCATACAACAAAGAACTTACTCCTGTTTCCAAAAAGACTAAAGTTTGAGCATAATCCAGAATAATGATCCGTATTTTTACGGATTTTGTATTATACAAAGGAGATTAAACTCTGCCCAGTGGATTTTATAGCAAAGTCCTGTGCTGTAATTCCACCCTGGCAAATCTCTTTAGCATGTAGTTAGCAGTGGGATGAGACACTAAGAATTTATCCAGGCTTACTGTTTTTGTTTGTTTGTTTGTTTGTTTGGGTGGTTGGTTGTTTAACACTGTGGAACTTTGTATAAAATCTGTTCACAGATTAAGCAGGAATATCAATGATTTTGTTCTAACACTTTCCTCCCTCCTTCCACCCCTCAAAAAAGGGCTTGTGGATGAAGAGTCTTTCTCACTGGGTTCACTGATGTCAAACTCAGTTCACTTTTAGGTATTTGCCTCCAAATGCCAAAGTAGGAAGTTCGAGAAGTCTTTATAATAAATTCCCAGTTATTAAGTTCTGCCTTAGTGGAGTTTAATTGTCTGAGACTTCTAATGTGAATGGCAACTGTTCAGTCCTCATGCAAACTCATCTGTAGCCACAGAGCTCAGACTGGACAGGTACTCTCAGTGGGTACAAATAGTCTTTAATTTTTTTACCCAATGATATTGGCTTTCTGGCATAACAAAGCGGGTCACTCTCAGTTGATTCAAAAATGAGAGGGTTTTTTTATCTCCCACCTTCAGGTCAGTGTGCTCACATTTTTTGATGACTTGCGGTGATCTATCTACTTTTCATGTGGAGTGTGGAAGAGCTAAGTGACTCCCACATGAGCAACATAAACTTCTTTTATGCTTGTGTGTAGAGAAAATGAATCACATGGGACTCCAAATAAAGTTTTGCTTTTTAAAGTCTTCTGCTTTTTAGGATAAGACAATAAAATATCAAGTAGAAAGTACAAAGATCTTGGCGAAACCCACAGGGATTGCAGATCGATTCTTCTGAAAAGATGTTAAATCAGGGTTCCTATACAAATGTCTCCTCTACAAATGTCATACAGTAACTTGTGGTGCAGCATTTTTTCTAGTGTTCCTACCCTGCTTCTACCCTGAGTGTGCCAGGTTACTATCGTATACCATGTTATTCTGATTTGTACCAGACAACTCTTAATTACTTCCAGATAATTTTAGGCACATGTGCTCCGAACCCCGCTGCTTGCTTCTGATCCTCCCACAGCACCTGCACACGCTGCCCAGCTCCAGAGCCTGGGGAGCCGTGGTGCTGGGGACAGACCTGCCATCTCAAGGGGCACCTTTGCTCCCCTTTCAGCTCCCCGGGGGACAGCCCGAGGCGGCGGGCTGAGCCCCAGAAGCGCGGCTGGCATCTCCCGCGGCCGGCCCTGTGGAGGGGAGCCGAGGGCGGGCAGGCCCGGCGCCCCGGCACGCTTATTTTCTTCCGCCCGCGTGTGCGGATGCCAACTCCGGCGTCCATAAACCTGGGTTACATCAAACAGACCAACCGCCGTCATCTCCCCGTCATTACCCCCGACACAAGTCCTGACAAAAGGCTGCTGCCAAGGCCTCCGCTGACAGCCCGAACAATAGCAGCCACAAAGGCCTTTTCTGCCTGCGCAGATGACATAAATCTGATGCTATAACGCCGGCGCGACTTCAGCTTGCTCCTTATTTATTTATTTAATAAGCCACTGTCATCCATCTCGGGAAGGTGGCTTCCAAACTCCAAATTAATCAAGCCACTGAATGCGAATTTCCATATTGCTCTGCCAAAGGTCTTCTCCACATCAATTGCCGGGAGAAGGCCCCCGTTGTGCTTTGGTGTATTGTGTGCAGAGCTACTGCTGCTGCTAAAAGCCACTCTGTTTTTAATAAACATGCATTGTTCTTTTTGTAGTAAATCCAGGAAATAATACCCAACTGGGAGTTTGGGTGCAGGCTTTTTGTAGCGTGAGCAGAACGATGGATGCATTTTCATGTCTGTTAGTGCTGTGATGGCTCCATTTGTTATTGCTCAGAAGGTATTTAATTTTTAAAAAATATAAATTAAGCCAATATTGAAGCAATGCTTTCTCGTTTATGTTGGGAAACCCCAAGTTGAGCCCAGTGATCCTGCATTTCTGTGTCAGTCATGTTACTTCACCAAACAAGAGGTTTGCTTCAGGTGTCCTGTGCCATTTATCTGACTGCCAGAGTGGGGTTTTCCAGAGCATTATGGAAGAATTACATTGACACTTCTAAATTCAATATAATAAAAACATCACTGGTTTAACGGAGCCAGGATTTTGCTAGTTTCCCTTTTAACATTCTTCAGTCAACTAAGTATCTGGTATTGAGCCCACACAAGTTAAGTTTCCTTTAGGCAGTCTGTTGATAAAGAAGCAGCTCCCTGTGGAATGGTTTATCACTGCAGTCTCAGAGATGGGTTGAACTACCTTCCTGAGGAAAATCATGATTTGTCTCTCTTTAATACACACCTACATCCTGTGTTGTACAAGCTTAACCAACTTTCCTGCTGGCAGAGAGGACAAGCAGAAGGGTGGCAGCCCCAAGACGGCAGGAGCAAAACAAGTAGGGTGGCTCTCACATGAGGCGGTGATCAGAGGGGCTTGTTGTACATGTGGCTGCACAATGGCCCCATGGACAGGTGTGCATTACAGCCCAGACACTTCAAAAATGCTCCTAAGTGGCATAACAGGAAAGGAAAACAAGAGACAGGTCAACATCAAGAGCAGAAGGGAGATTGATAGGTCTCTTTCATCTGCTCCATTTGAGCACATACATGATGCTTTCCAGGGCTTTCAGATGTAGAAACAGAACTTATCTGCCCCACAACAGGTTATTTCAATCATAAAGATGAGAGGAAGTCTTTTTTCAGATGTTTTTTTAATTAAAAATGTTTACAGGGAATTTTCACTAGAAACCAAAGTTGAAGCCTCACATTTTTTTCATAAGGGATGGTATTTTGGAAATGAAACATGCAAACGGCTATAAATAGTGCAATTAAAAATGTCTTCTTCACTCAGCTAGTCAGCTTCCAAATTTGCACAAAATTTTAGTAGTGTTTTCAAGAATAAAACCAAAAATATCTCTGAATAGTTGCCTTGCAAAACAACAAAACAGAATACAGATGGCACTCATAATACGAAGAGAGTTTGATGGACAATAATAGGCATAATAAAATCTACCAGTGAACCAAGAGATGATATAATTATAGATATGTTCATACTATTTTTAAACATTCCTTTTCCATGAAATAGCAGAGCAATTTGCTAACTGGGTATTCTTAATTGACTAAACTTTTCACTCCAGAAACAGTAGTCACCAACACTGAGAAAGGAAATAGTCACAAACACTAACAGATAGCATGTTCCATAACCTTAGAAAAACCCAGTAGAAAACATCAGGTTAAATTTCCCAGCCTATCTCAAATGAAAAGTAATGCTCTTCTAATGAGGGTAAATTATTTCCTTTCAAAGGACAGACAGTGAAGAAGCTACCCAGAAGCTGCTGCCGAGAGCAAGAGCTGGGATTCCCATGCTGGGCTCAGGCTCCAGAGGCTCAAACACATGACAACCCACAGGAGGGACTTTTACAATCAAATAATAACACATCTTTGTTATCCCTGCTAACAGTCTGCTTGGTTTCCAAGAACAGAAAATGGATGGGGGCAGAAACTACAAAGAAGCCTGAATTTGCAAAAGTGAGCAGGTCTGTGGAGGAACCACCTGTATCCCAAGCTGTGCTTTCAGGCTAATTTTGCTTTTTGTTCTATGAGTCTTCTGCAGGAGGAAATAGCCCTTTTGGGAAAGCAGTGGGAATGGGAACTGCCCAGCAACCTGTGAGACCAGACAATAAAAAGTTTTGGAGCAAACCTGAATGATGGATCTGGAGCAAGCTTGACCATCTGCAGGCAACTCCATGCAGAAGCAAATATCTGAGGTGGCAAATCAGACTTGGAAGTTATAGGTGAAACCTTCAAAATAAGGAGAGTATCTCCAGCTTGAAATTACAAACACACTGAGTTGTACTTACTAATATTTTTCAATGGTCTCAAGGCAGACAACCCAAAGGGTTAGCAATAAGCAAAACCAAAAAAAACCCCAAACTAAAAAACACCTTCATAAACTCCCACATGAGAAGGATGATTTTTTTCCTCACCCATTTTAGTGTCTAAGTATCTTTCTGAGCAGCTATTTAACATATAATTTGACACCATATTAAAGACAATAATAAAAATAAATGCCTAAAAATATATTATAACTTGTTCCATTCCCAAGTAATGCACTACAGTGTAAGAAAAAAAGAGAATTGTTAATTAATACTGCTCACTGTGTTACAGCTTAACTGATGAAGGGAAATGCATTCAGACTCCTAAAATGCCGGTCTCCAAGATCATCAGGGTTAGTTTCTGAGTGGCACGTTTTTAAAACATTTAATCAGTGATCTGAATATGTGTCAACACTTTCTGGTAGTGTGCTATAAAATGTGAACCTTGTCAACAGAAACATAAAAAGGCGACACACTTGGGACACAGAGCTTTTATGCTGACACACTGTAATAATATAATTTTTAAATTTATCATCTGTTTAGCCACAAGCAACAATTAATCTTTTAACTAATCGCACAATGTTTTAAATAACACCTCAAAAATAAAGCCCAAACCAAACCCAAACATGTTTCATTTTTACTTTCCTTGCCTACACAATTGTGTAGCTTTCAAAACCTTATGAAGCAACACGCAATAAATTTTGCAAGGAGGATAAAAATGTTAGCGAATAATATGTTTCCCCCTCCTCAGTTAATAAAATTACTTAACACTGCGCCTGCAAGCAAAAAGAAAATCCCAGGAGTAACGCAAGCCTCGGCGGGTTCAGTTCTGTCGTGTTTCTGTCGCATTAAGTGACATTTTATTCCCAAATCACTTAACCTTTGACTTTTATAACTAAACATACAAACCCTGAATTGTTACCGTGGAGGGGACCAGTGAGCGACCCTGCTGCCAGGCACTGAAACCAAGTGCCCCACAGCAGTGGGCTGCTACAGGATGGAAGTAATTTGGCTCACAAGAACCCAAGCTTCGCTCCTTGTCACCTGGAAAAGGAAGCAGAAAGGAAAATGGGAGAAAGGGAGATGTTTCTGCTAGTGACCTCTATGTAGCACCAGATGCATCTCCCCAGGCACCTCAGGTACTGGACCTCAGGAACACTGTTTTTACAGTGTTCCCAGGTACCAGGCAAAGAAGGGGTTAATAATCAGGCAGAAGTACGAAAAAGCACTTTATAATTAAAATGTAAATCTTGAACCCAGCTGGAGCCGCATGAGGAATAATGTCAAACCATACAGATAACTTTGGGGGGTTTTTGTGTAATGAAAGCACAGATCATCATATGTGTATGTTCATGTAAGCACGCTCACATTAATAACCAGCAAAAGTGAAGGCATTTCTGCCTTCATCTCCAAGGCTCTGACTGCCTCCTTCTGGGTGCAGAGGAGCAGGGAGACACCAACCATGTCACTGAACACAACTCCATGGAGTCACATGTCACATCTGAGGGGTTAATTTTTCTTAGAAAACTATCATGATGGCAGAGTCTATTAAATCGTATGTCTAGCAACTAAGAAAGTTTCTGATTAAATATACAATTACATTAATAACTTTCTTCTTCCTTGCCCAGTGGCCAAGGGCTTTGTCGTCTGCTCTTGTCCATGTGAGAGGCTACGTTGGTGTGACGTGTGACCATGAGAAGGCAAGGCAAGGAGAGGAACCTGATGGCCAAATTCAGTAAGGTACTGTGTCAGTCATGTCAGGATTTAGTTTCCAACACAGTCCTTGTAAACATACTGTTTTTCATTAATGTCTCTAATCAACAGGGTGGAAAAAAAAAATTAAAATCTTCTGTGCTAAATATGGATCAGTTCCCATGATACTTTAATTCTAAAGGGCAGTGGTATTTGCTTCTCCTGAGAGTGTAATTGCAAGAATCCATCCACTGTAGGACAGTGGACTCCACACAGTCTGTGAAAATCATCCCAAACATAAGTTAAGAAAATTACATATTAATTACTTATGATTGATGTCTCTTTTGAGAATGGATCATCTTCCCAAATAATAAATATTTGGTCCAACACTATGGGACTTGCTCTGTGATTACAGATCCTTTGCACCCCAGGAAAAAACATGTTGAAGTTCCATCTTGAATTAATGCCTAGTTTGGAAGTCTAAGAATCAGCAAAGCAATTCTCAGGCATATCCATTATTAGAAAAGTTAATTATGGTCATCCAAAGAAACTAACTCTTAAAATCTGTCTAATGAGGGCAAGTTTTTCATGGCATAGAACAGGGACACATGCCTCTTGCAAAGCACTCTTCAGTTTACAGCATGCTCTTAATTAATTGCAACATCATCCACAGGATCTACATTTTAAAAAGCAAATGTAAAGGTAAGGGTATCAGAAAATGGAAATGGAACAGAAAACATAACAAATATAAATGTGATGAATGGCATATTAGTAGAATTGTTGTGAGATGGATGGAAGAGTAATGACATTTTGCCCCCTCATTTTATGGCTGAAGCATCAAAATGCTGCTGCCATCTGTTGTGTTTGCAGATACCCTCAACTCTTACTGCCAGAAAAGATAGTGTTTAGCTGCAGCTGTGAAGACTCTACAAGGGAAGTTGACCATTTGCAAAAAACTTCAAGAGAGTTGGCCTGGATCATAGGAAGTCATTTGTTCCTCATCCCAGATGACATTTTCCAGTTACTTTACAAATTGCAGAAGCACGATAAGACTTCTGCAGAGCAGTGACTAATGTAAAAACAAATATAATGCTACTATGACAAGGAAGGTGTTCACTAACTGCAGGAAGCAGTTTAAAATAAATTGATGTAGGTTTTGAATTGTCCACAAGTTGAGTTTAGCTTGCTTCCATTTACCTTTTACTGCATTAACATTTCTTTTGTGGTGGCTGCTGCTGGGAACCTATTGTAAGTTTGGGCAATTAGGATTTTTGTTCCATCTGTCCCTCCCCTCAGTCAATACTGTAGCATCAAAAGAGGCCAATTCAGTGTAGGCTGGCTCCGCTCTAAAGCCAGCTAAAAGAGATGTTAGAATTCACTACTGCTCTGGGTGGAAAGGATGCGGGAGGAGGGGGGGGATGGAAAGCTATAATCATAAAAATGCTGTTTCAGGCTTGTTGAGTTCTTAAAATAATCTGACTTAAACCTCCTACACAATGCACACAAATCAGAGCATGGTAATATACTTCAATGTAGGTTGCCTCTCTCTCCCTAAATCCAAACTAAAATAGATGTTAGAAATCATTACTGCACTATGTCAAATACAGACTAGGACTGTAATCAGAGGGCTGCGGCTTCAGGTTTCAACGGTTCTTAAAATAATCAGCCTTAAACCTTCTGCAGGAATCAAAGCCTGGTCATTTATATTTCTGTAAGGCTGAGGATTCCATCACCTCAGGCTTCTCCCTGATAAAAAAGCAGCTTGTCTTTTTTTTTTTTTCCCACTGAAATAACTTGTGCATGGCAGATATGGGCAGGTAGAAAGACAGTGGAAGCTAGGAACTTCATTTTTGTCAGAAGGTTAACTCCATGTGGAGTCAGGGTATGACCTCAGAACAAAACCCAAGTGCCTTGTCTTCACTGTGTTTTTACCTGAGCTCAGCAGATGTATATTAGCTACCTGAACTCAAAACTGCTTTTCCCAGTGAAGACAATCCTTAAATCCCACTACGGAGCACTGTGTTAAAGCAGGCAGCTTTGCTGCTTACTTAAACCACAAATTCCTAGTCTCTGAGTTTCATGTCTGCAATCCATGGGCTAGCTGTTCAAATACAAACCAAAACAAAACAAGGTGAATGCATCTGATTGGGAGTTTGCTCTTTCTCCACTTGCCCAAGAGCTCCTTCTGTGTGACCAATTAGTTCTTCCTTCCTCTAATCTCACCCTGCTTCTGCCTCTTTATTTAATACAGATTTTCTGGGGGTGCAGATTACCCACAGCCTTATTTTCAACTACAAGTACTTCTAACAGGGCACAAGTTATCTGTGATTCGGGCTATAGACATGAAAATAAGGTAATCTTCCTATTCTTTTGCAAATGTCCAGGAAAGACTATGTTTTAACATTGTGTAATAACATCCGGACCAGGAGGGGGGTAGGTGGGAAGGGTGGGAAGGGATGATCTTGCCACACTGATGCAATCATTAAAACTGAATCCAGCCCATGAAGAGAAAATGGGCACAAATAACCACACTCATAGGGGTATTTGCCTGTTCTCATTTTTTGTCAACATACAGGATGCTTGCTGTGCCCTTGGGATTTATAGGCATTACAAAACATGGTATGCTGCTTTTTGTTCACCCTTCCTTTCTGAGAGTCACAGACCTATGTGATGATTTTTAAAAGGGGGGAATCTCAGGACTGGCTGATTGTAGAGAAAAGTTTGGAAATGTGGGAATCTCACAGTTCAGAGCTAGAATACTCTCAGAATTATTATTACATGTGCTGAAATCTAGTGAGTTTTAACGTTGCAGGTGCAAATTCATTGAAACCTCATTTATGGAGGGAATCAGAGATTCAAGTGCTCCAGCAGGTACAACACCAAAGCAAGGCAACTGTGTGGGGTTACAGCATCAGATGGGATTAATGTTCAGTGCCACACACAGCTCTAAGCAGACCTGCATCTCAGCCATGCTCAGTTTGTTGTGGGGCAGGTCTGACCCACCTGTTGCAATTTTTCCACAATTAGACACCAATCCTGGAGGCAAGGTAAGTTCCAAGAGGCTATGGGCTGGGGAAAGATCAGCCTTCTGAGAGGTAGAAATGTCCAAGACAGCCCCACTGCCTCCTGGAGTAAGAAGGGACTTGAAAAAAAATTCACATTACACCTCTTTTGTTCTTAGCAAAGCCACTGACATGGGACTGCCTGCTCTCTTTTCATGGGACTGAAATCAGTGCGTCTCAGGAAGTAATTGAAATTAGAGAAGTGACCACAGCAGTAGTGGGAGAGGCTTCAGAGGAAATACTTGCAATATTCAGGTTTGACAGCACCTAAAAGAACTGCAGGTTTTCCCTCAGCTTCCTGTGCTTTTCCAACAAAAGGCCAATGCAGCTGGATGGTGGTGGTACAAAGCCTTGCAGTGGCTACACGCTCATGAGGAAAAAAGCTTGTGGTTTACCCCAACCAGAGCAGGAAACCAGGAGCCCCACACCCAGGGTTAGGCATAAAACACACAAAATCAAAACTTCAGCTTTGAAGTAAGTAGGCCTGTCTCATGACAAGTGTGGTCATTGATAAAGGGAAAAGATGGTCCTGAGCCAGTTTGCACTGGTATCATGCCCTGGATCAAACCATGGGCTGTCTGTTTGACACAAAAAAAGAAGCAAGCTTCTAAAGAGTTAACCCTAAACAAAAGGTTTCAAGTGCTAGGGAAAAGTGGCCACTGGTTACCCAAGTGATTAAAAGTACTTCAGGATATCTACGCCACATTAATCTTGCATGTATACCTATCACGTTTTTTAGAAATAATTCCTTACAAAAATATGTTAGGCTTGTCTCAGTAAGATAAAATGTTTTAAGCTTTTCAAAACCTGACGTTTTTCTTTATGAGAGAAACATGAAAAAGGATTGTGCAGAGTTAAGTAGAATCCACCCACATAAACCAAACAGGTCTGCACCAAACGAATCGTGCTATAAACCTTGGAATTTTACAAGCAAGTTTTATATTAATTCTTTAGAAACCCTTTGTGCTTATGGTTTCAGACAGAATATAAAAGTACCATATAAATATCAGCACAATATAGTAGGCAGCTGTTAGGTACTTTAACCATTCCCAATCAATTATAATAAACAGAGCAAGCACACTGAATCACATCAGAGCACCATGCAGTAACCCTCCACCTCTGACTTCTCCTTCCTGCCATGTAAAATTAACCTAGCAATAAATTACTTGTTAAATGACAGAATCTGGAATGTTCTAGAAGTTTTTTGGTACTCTGGGATGTATAGAGGGACTAAAACCACTTTTTGAATAAAAAACAACATTAATAGCAGTAAGAGTCTTTCTTTTTTTTTATTTAACCAGCTGCAAAAAAGCAGCAGAATAACCCCAACTATTCCATTCAAAGCAGAAGAGAACCCAAAATGTTTGCCCTACAGCAACACTGGGAAGCAGTGCAAGCATACCTAGCAGATGAGATTTGCTTAGTTGGCTTAAAATAGACAGAATAAAAAGAAATTCAGCACTCAGGAGACCTGGGAGACACAATGGGGTGGCAGCAAAGCCTTCCCTTATGGCAGGGAAGGAGGTATAGCCTCTTGCACGTAAGGATGGAAAGGTGGAAAGATAACCACATGACTTTTCAAAAGGAAAGTCACTTCTGGAACTGATGAACAGGCAAACAGCTTCTTAGGTGCAGACATCAACAGCCTGTCTCCTTTGCTTTCTGTTTACACACCTTTAACCCCATCCACCAGGACGTGCTGCTTGCTTCAGATGGACATGAAGCTGAGCATGTGGAAAACTCACACTTAATAAGAACAAGAACCTCTTTTGTGTGTTTGCTAAACTGCTTTTATCCAAATATGTAGTGCTATTCCAACACACACAAAAAATCATCTAAATTATGCAAGGCCACAGGCAATTCTCATCACAACTGCTCTCACTTGCACACTGGATCTGGCTGTAGATATGGATACTGATCAGTGGGGTCTATGTCTGGACCACTCCTGGGTCAGGCACATTGTGAATCCTACAGGCCTTGCTGAAATTATACTTTATTTACAGTGTGCTGTGATATGTGAGGTAAGGAGGACAAAATCTGCTGTGTTTGTTTACTGTTTCTGCCCACACACTCATAGCTGGTACTTTGTTGGCACTTCAGTAGTCACATGTCTCCTAAAGTTATATTAATTTGAATTTAAATACTGCCAGTCAGAGCTATTCTTAATAATGGACATTGTTTTCTATGTAATAGCTAATAGTTTTAAAACTCTCCTAAAATGAGAATTTCTCAAACTTTGCTTTCATGCTTCAAAATCCTTAATTAAAAAAAAAAAATATCTGGGACCTCAAACAGCTATCAGCCTGAGGAGCAACTTATGGATCTAGTTCAACAATGTCAGATTAACCTATTTCAAACTGGCAACAAAGACTGTTTTTAATTGCACTTCATATTAATACTGCCGTTTAATATTATCTGTATCATCAAGTGTATTCAAAGAAATATTGGAAATATTTTTGCCTTCTGCAGTAAGACTTCCAGACTTCCAGAGCCACTTCCAGAAGTGATAACTGAATGTAGATATTGTCCTATATCATAGATATTATCCTATGCATTTGACAACCTTAGACTTGGAAATAAGAAAATCAAAAGAAATCATGGAGAAAACATTTTCCTGTAGCTTCCCTCTCAGGCTGGCTTTTCTTTAGCATTAGATTTTGGTTCCTAGCAAGAGGATGCTCCAGCAGAAGAGGAACCAGTAATGCACTGATATTTAAAGATCTAGAAACTTGAGCTTTCAATGATGCAATTCAGCCTTGGAGAAGCTGAGGAAAACACATTTAGAAACCAAGGACAATACATAACACAAGGGAGGGTAACAGAGGCAATAATGATCAGAGTGCTTTTGTGCCCAGGCAATACAGTGACTGCTGAGCCCTGTATTTCCATTTCAATGTGACAGAGTCAGAACATGGTACTGTTTCCTAAAACTCAAAACATGAGACAGAATTAAAAATTGTATGAGACAAAACAATCCCCCTGCAGCACCTTCCCTAGTTTGTCAGCAAGTCTGTCCCCTCTCACAGCAATAAAACACTGTCTGCAAGGCTCCAAACCTATGTCATGAAGAATTATTTCTGGCATGGTGAATCATGAGGTAAGCTTGGGATAGGCAGGCCATCCCAACAGATTTTACTGCTAAACACTTACCACAGGCTTGCATCCAACACTTGAATTCAAGTCAGGATGTATGTATGTTAAAGAAACCAGTATCTGTGATATGGCTCTCCTTTTATATCTATTTATCGGTTCTCTGAAATTCTGGTATGTGCTTGAGTTACATCACTCTCAGGCACAGGATTTACTGAATGTAGGAAATCAATAGCAGTGGATTGATAGGAAACTTGACCCTTTCCCCCATAGCTTCTTCCCAGAAGTCAGCAATATGGATGGCCCTTCCCCACAGGCATTTTTCTCACAACACAGTGAATACAATCAACATAAAACCTGGTTTCATAAGGTAGCTGTAAAGGGAGAGCTACAATAGAAAGCCTTAAAACAACCTGTGGTACTATTTCATTAGCATCTGAGCCGTAATATAAAGCAACAATATATTTCCAAATGACAGTGTTTTAATAAAGTTATAAAGTTAAATAGAGAAATAAAAATCTGAGCTTTTATGAAACTCTCAAAAGGCAATGAAACACTCAAAACAGTGACAAATCATTCTAGAAGCAAATAAATCCTCATCCAGCAGAGTTTACAGTTGAATTCTGGTAATACATATGTTTTACAACATACTGGTACCCATATCTCTGGCACTTCCAATTTTTCTGCCATTTTGCAGCAGAAGAATACCAACAATCCAAAATACTGTTGCAACACACACAGCCAGCCTGTCACCTACATTTTGAAGACAACACTACACAGAAAGATTCCACAAAGAATTTAAAACAGGGAGAAGCAGAATCAGTGGTTTCTAGTTTCCAGTTGCAAATAAAATTTTCTGGGAAAATTTATTTTAAAGCAGCTTTAAATGAAAATCTATATAATTAAGGGAAAGACCATTGCTTCAAACAGATTGACTGTCTTCAACAAATTTCTCTCTTTCTAGCTACTCAGATATGCTATATTTCCTAATTATCACCTTTTAAGGGCCATCTGGGCCCCATTCCTCACCATCAGGGGGCAATTCCATTTGCATTGTTCATAGGCTTAGTCATGATCAAGTAGTCTGGTGGTAAAGTTCATTAGAAATTAGAAGAAAAGCATTAAACCTCACACAGTAAACTAAGTAGCTGATACCTACATACCCACAGGAGAGATAAGCATTTAATACATATTCTCACACGACTTAACAAGTCTTCAATGAATATTTTTTTTCCAAACTGCTTAAAGAATCATTTAGACTGATCCCTGACCAGGTATGTAATGAAAATTCAATTCAGTCTTTGCATACTTCAAAATATTTCTCAATTAAAGAGAAATGAATGGTAAAATAATAGTCTATTAAATACAATCATAATCTATTTACATCTGTAAGCCTAAAACGTCTATCAAGCTAATGTAATAATGCTACTATTTCTTCTGTTTTTCAGATGCTTGCTATGTATTGCAAATCAAAGGCAAGATTTTTCTAGTAATTGAATTAAACATGAAAATACAGATGCACTCTCATACACTGTGTTGTTACAAAATTACAGAAACACCCGTTTGTATTAACCATTTATTAAAAAAAGTTACTCTGTATTGTCATGGAGCAAGAAATATCAATATACATTTTCCAACAGGTCAGTGTAAATGTATAAACATGCATTGGGCAGCAGAGGGGGAAAACTGAGCAAGTCCTTGGCCTTGTGCCTGGTTCCTATAGTATAAGTCAGTACTTTATAATTATGGCCTCCTCAGAAGGTTTGAAAATGGTTTGAAATCAAAATTTTAAAAACCCTCAAGAAAGCTCAGAGACTCTATTTCACATAAATGATGGACCCGTGGAAGTCAATACTATGACTGTCTGATGCAGAATCCTGTTTCAAAACAGAAGTGCTGCAAAACCCCTCTTTGACACAGAGTTTTTGCTGTTTGTGCTTTGGGTCATTTTATATCCTGCAGCCTGTAGCCTCTATGGCCATTTTAGAGATGAATTACCACTACTTCTCTATGAAAAACCACTAGGGGAGATCCTGGTAAACTGCACTGACACCCATGCAAGAAAATTTGGGAATTAAGGACATATGGACACTAACTGCTATTTTTCCATGTTATTTAATTTTGTAAGTTTTTTATCCAGCTTGAGAAAAAGCAGAAATGATGGTGTTAATGACAGAACACTCGGTGCTATAAAACATGATAGGCTATAATTTGAACACTATAAATATATTTGCCCAGCTGCATAAAAATTGCTGTATTACTGAGGTAATGTGATGCATTATGCACATTTCACAATTTTGGAGTGAAAATGCATATCATTGGCTATATCAAGCTGTAGTCACATATCAATGGCTAGATTTATCTTTTGAGTATTGTAGGCTGTTGTCATGTCAGTCAGAGAAGAACTCAGGCCCCAAGATTCTGGAGTAATTGATTGTGATTTTTCAGATAAGCCAACTATAAATTTATTTCCTGAACAACCTTTTGTGACGATACACCTCATCAGGTATTCCACTCATCTCTTGAAACTTGGAGGACTCCTCTCAGAAGAAACATCTGAGAGATAATATTGCTCCAAGGAGCACGTCCCAGCCAGCAGCACTGGTAGGACAGCTCTGCTCCTTGATCAGGAGGGCACGGCAGGCCCAGGCAGGGATGTCATTAGAAGACTGTCCAGATTGCTACTGAACATTGCTGTGAGATTTGGAAGCTTTAAATCCTCCTTTCTGATTTCAGGAAAGATGTACAGAACAGCTGACCTCTTGCCTCACACTGGTGTAAATTCAACTTCATCAGCACTTACACTTGATTGTGTTGTGACTTTTTAGAGGGTGTTTTGATTTTGGACATATGAAAGCAAAGGAGATGTGCTGCTCTCAGGTATTTCAGACTGAACAAAGGTCAGCATGGACAAAACCCACATTTGAGATGAATGGAGCTCTGATTGCCAGCTCCTCTTGACACTTTTTCTTCTTGTAAAGTAGCAGACAAAGAAAATATAACCTCAGCAGAAAAATTTGGAATTGTCTTGCTTACAGATTGTGATACTCTCATTTCTCAAGCACTGTTAATGCTCTAGTGTATTATCAACCATTTCTAAATCATCCTTGGTGTAGGACAACCCTATGGATTTCTGAATGTAGCTCCAGATGAAAAAAAACAACATTGCATGGTGCAATTGGATTTTATAATTTGGAATCAAGCTATGCACTTGCAAATCAGGAAAAGCTAAAAGGTTATTAATGAGAATAAACAATACCTCTGATTTCATGGGTTGCCTTTCCTAGAAAGAAACGTAGGACAGATTATCATGGTTAACGCAAAATAATGCATACAGGTTTTATGCAGGATGAAATTTATTGCATCAGGCTTTGGAGTATAATCAGAAGCTCATATAAAATACCACATATGGAGATCTGTGATAAACAAAACTAAAAATCTTAGTGCATGAGCTGAAAGTAAAGCCACACTGCTGGAAACTGTTGACAATGATTAAAATGTGGTGACAGACTTCCTTGAGATCTCTCCAACAAAAATCATCAGGAAAATATTGGAATACCAGAATTTCCAGTCAAATATTGGAATTACCAGTTGAAAGTCTTGAAAATGGCTGCAATTTCCATATAAAGCCTTGTCTTCCAAGTCCATAGGTGAAATAATAAGAAATAGAAAACACTTTGCCCTCTTGGAGGTTCTCACTACCCTGATGGTTTGGGGAGAAAAAAAAAAAAAGGCACTAACCTTCCCCAGCTGCTCTGCATTTCCTGAGGTTAAAGACTGAATGAATGCTTATTCTGTAAAAGTATTCAACAAAGGTAGAAATATTTCAGAAAAAAAACTGTATTAATCAGATAAGGTTTCTCTTCTGGATGGTTGCTTTGCCTGACAGTACCTCTGGGAAGCACTGGTTCATCTTTCTTCTTGGATGGGAGCACAGCTGAGATGAGAAGTCCCCATCATCTTCCAGCACCATTGGTCACCGAGGGCTGATTTAGGCCCTGGGCTGGGAGTATGCAAAATATTTTCAGGCACCTCCAACAAATGCTTGCAGTATGGCCAGTCTGCAGGTGATGGACTAGAGTTTGCAAAATAGATGTTGCCATTTCATGTTAAAAATATAGGTAATTTGCCAGCTTTTCCCTGCAGCTGTGCCTTCTACTAGAACAGCCTACACCTGCTTTTGAATATTCTTCTATTATTTTCACTGAACAGTAAAACTTCAGTAAAAATGCAAGCCTTGAGTGGACCTATAAAGCCAGCAAATGCAGTAAAATGTCACTGCCATGTTACAGAATTGCTTTACTACTTAACACTGCACAAGGAGTGTGTTTTCATAGTTGTGTTGAGTTTTAGCTACCTGGCTCCTACTGACTTTAATGGGAATCACACTGCTAAAACTCCATGTACCACTTCGTTACTTCAAAGTAACTTTTCAGTCCCCTGGAGAAGGTCATAGAAATATTAAAAACTAAAGCATTCTCCAAGGATCTCAGATTAAAGACTTGCATCAGACTTTATAAAAGTGATTGGTCGAATATATAATATACTCTTAATGTTCTAGCTCCTAGCTTGTTTTCCTTAGAAAGAACCTTTGTGATGCTTTTTACAGAAGGCAATATAAAGTGTAAAGAACAGCTCAGCAAGGCATAACGCAAAGACACACAGAAGAACAACTTGATGCATTTTTACAGTGGTAAGGAATTACTTATGATTTTTAATATTATGAGCAAACTCAGGGCAAGTCTTAATTAAGACATAGTTACAACTCATAGTTACAAACATTTGATTGCTAGCAATACTGTAACACAAATATTTCTATTCCCTTTGACATGCTCCCTGTCCGTTTTTGTCCCCACAACTTACAGTGTGGCTACAAAATCCCCTTTCCCTATGTCTCTCCTAAAGCATGCTGACATGGCTACTCTTTCAGACCCCACCACGCACCTGCTCTCCTCTGTAGTTGGTTTCTGGACATACACAATCTTCTTTCTGCTTAGAGCTTTGACATCCTCACAGACCTGTTAGGCTTGCCAAACTGTATCTACACCATCAGCTGCACAGACAGACAGTGAGTAAAAGCATTAGGAAAGATGATAAAGTAAACATGAATTCAGGAAACTTGTATTAAATTTATCTCCAGGTTACTGATGGCATAAGCAGTAACCGAGGCCATAAATAGAATGTAAACAGCTTAGTCACAGAATCACAGGGTCACAGAATAATTTAGGTTGGAAAAGACCTCTGAGTTTATCACCCTTCTCACAGAATCATCACCTTGTCAACTAGGCCATGGCATTAAGTGCCATGTACAGTCATTTCTTGAGTACCTCCAGGAATGGTGACTCCACCACCTTCATAGGCAGTCCATTCCAATGTTTAACAATGCCTTCTGTGAGGAAATTCCTCCTGATGTTCAACCTGAACCTCTCCTAGTGCAGCTTGAGGCCATTTTCTCTCATGGAGTCACTTGCTGCCTGGGAGAAGAGGCTGACCCCCACCTGGCCACAAGCTCCTTTCAGGAAGCTGCAGAGGCCCCCCTGAGCATCCTTTTCTCCAGACTAAGCAAACCCAGCTCCCTCAGATACTCCTTACTGACTGACTTTCTAGTCCCTAGTCTTCCCTAGGTCTTTTCTTCATACCAAACTCAACATCTTGTTTAAATTGTTAAGCTGCAAAAGCAAAGCTAGAAACAAATTTTTAAAAAATCAAAAGCACATAAAACAAAAAAAGACCATTTTAAGTATGCAGCAAGTGCCTTCCATACAGTGATGAAATACTTTCAGCCTTCCACCTTTGAGAAGCTCACTAGCCATACCACTTCTTCCAAAATACTACATCCTGCATAAAAGCATAGTCAGGGCATGTGGAATAAACCCATATTTATTACCAGACAATCCCAGCTATAATCTTAGAAACATGAATCAAGATAAGCATGTGTAAATACATAGTCAAACTTCGAAGCAGACAGGCATGCCCCTCTCACACCTCCAAACTACCACATTTAAGGAGAAAAAGCATATGCATACATGCAATAGATTTCTGTAAAACGGGGATTGTTTTTGTGTTTCCATCATCTCTATGTACAGTCGTCAAGTTACAGACCAATTAAGCAGAAATAACCTTCTGCTAAAGTCTTGAACACAAACCAAAGCACTAAGATAATGCAAAGCAAGTGTTACCATCTTAGCCAATTCACATGAAAAATGACTGTGGCAATATCATCACACTATAGGTATCCTAAAACAAAACAGGTCATGTTTTGCTTTTTTTTGTCACAGGAAAGGCAAATTGATGCATAATTAACAATTGGCTGATGCAAATTCTTTTACATCTTTTGATTGGTGTTAATTAGATTAGAAGTAAATTTTCTTTTATCTCACCATTCTAATGCGAACTAATCTTCTCAGCAGCGTGTCAAAGTTTCCCTTTTAATTAAACTTTTCAGCTGGGAACTTCAGCAGCACTCAGGCAGCAAAAGATATAATTTAAGGCATGAGAATTGTGCTGGGTTTTATGAATGAAACATCAAAAATTGAAAGCAATGATAAAAAAGGCTCAGCAGAATTTCAGAAATCTGAATTTTGTGGATGCAACAGTGAGCTTCTAAAGCGACTTCAAGAATGCACCAGCAGCACCCTCCAGCCACCTCTTCCACATTCAAATCTATCCTTTTACAAAGGAAAACTACCCCAAATGAAAAACATCTTCTGTGAATTAACTTCCCCCTTTCATACTGCTTTCCCCAAAATATTGCAGCTCCTCTAAAAATTGCTAACGTGCAGAATAAACCACAAAATACATTTAATATCTTTTATGGGAAGTTGACCTGAAATAAAATTTTATGTAGTTAAGGACTTTTGATAGTTCTTCATCCAACTTTTTTCTCTCTCTATGGGGCAGTGGTGATTGAAACCTAATGTCTGCTGCACAAAAAGGCCATAAAATGTTTTACGCAGAAGTAAAACAGTAGCCATTAAGTTTTGCTATGATGTTTGAGTAGATATGCAGCATGAAAACATGATAAAAGAGCCATAAACTGATTGTGATCAAATGCAATTACAATGACTTCTCTCCAATGAATGACATGTACTAAATGCACTTACAGTTCCTTGCAAAATTACTTTGGGCAAAGGACCAAGAAAACACTATATCCTTTTTACGAACGGCAGCTTGCCAGGGAAATCGCAAACACACAAGCTTTAATATCTATGGCCAAAAAGCACTTGGGAACTCATTAGCAAAAGGTTTAAAAGACTCACTTGTGAAAGACAGCTTTTTTTTTGCGATCAGAGCAGCATCCTGGAGAGTCCAGCATTTGGGGTGTTGGGAAGAAGTGCTTCCAGAGAAAGGAGAGAGGAGCCCTAGGCAGCGTGGGTACCCTTTTTCCTCGCCATGTTTTCCTCCCATGCAGAAGTATGCTCCGGAAAAAAAGCAAATTGTTTTGTAGTTTTTCCCCATTAAAGCTTTAAATCATGCCCTGACAGAGTACTGGTGGAAATGGCATCATAGCCTAACACAGATTTTGCTAGGAATATTGTACTTCAGCCTTCAATAACTAAGATAGAAGCTGACAGATTTTAAGTGAGATGAATCTGATGACTCTCTACTGTGTGAATGGTGAGGCAGTGGCACAGGTTGCCCAGAGAAGCTGTGGTTGCCTCATCCCTGGAAGTGTTCAGGGTCTGGTCTAGCAGACAGTGTCCCTATCCATGGCAGGGGGGGTGGAACTAGATGGAACTAAGGTTCCTTCCAACACAAACCATTCTGTGATTCTATGAGTCCATGAAGTGAACTCTTGTTTAAAGATAAACAGGGAATTTCATCCCTTTTATTGTGTTTTGGTATTTTGATTAGATTACCTGGTTTAACTTTCACTTCTCCAAAGACTTCTATATTTTGAACAGTCAGATCAAAGCTCTGGATTCCCTGAGGTGTACACACGAGGGAGAAGACAGATTCCTGTGTATTTGAAGTGCCAGAAGGTGGTGAGCAATGCCAGGTCACTCTTTGGCTAACAAAATTTAAGGAAGATGGTGCAGAGTTATTCCAAGTTATCTCTGTGTCAAAAACAAACATGCAATATTAATGTGTCAACAGCAGTAATTTCCTTCAGAGTGAAATTGCCGTGAAGTATTTTGAAAAATGCACACCTGATAGCACTTCCTCTACAGTACCATGGTTTTCTATATCTACCTGCAAATAAAGGGAATGGAAATCAGGACTTTCCCATGCAATTTAAGGCATTTTTCTTTATACAGGAAGGACAAAATAGAGTTGAAGATAGAGATGTAAATTTGCCCATGTTTCTATTAAATAAAAGAGAACAAAAAAAAATTCATAGAACTGACACTTCCATTGACTAAGAAACTAAAATTATTACATTTTAGGGTCACCTAGAAAGTGCAGAAGTGACTGCTGATTCTTAGCACAGGCACTTAATGGGCTACTGAAACTTAGGTACCCAGGAGTAACCTGAGGAGAGAACTGAACTTCTGAGTGAAGAATAAGTTCCCACCACACCACTGGGATGCACTTAATGGAAACTTATGACTTAATTAATTTAATTTTATTTGATTTCATTAATTTTATGTTATTTACAGCTTATGGAGTTGCTATGAAGTTGAATTATTTATAAAAATAAAAAATGGAAAAAAAGGAATACTAATCAGAATTATTCTAATTTAATACTAATTATGCAGAGCAGGTTTTCTTATAGTGGGGTTAGGTTAAGGGCTTATCCATCCATTTCATATTAACTTTAGGTTTATAACTTACATTAAAATGTAACCAAATATTTCAATGCTATAGAAGGTGTCTTTGTAAGCACCTCTCAGTGCACTGCAGAGTACAAATCAGAAAGGACAGAAAAAAATCCTTTCTAACCCTTAGCCTGTCTGAACATTGTCATTCTAGACACCCGTATCACAGTAAGAGAGGGAGGAAACACACAGGAACTTGAACTCCTTGCCCAGAAAGCCAATAAACCTCTCCTCCTAAAAACCTGAGCCTGCTCAGTCTTCTCCTGTCTTATTAAATCATAAACCACAAAAAAAAAAAAATCAAAGCATTGCTGCAACTTCATATAATTACTGTATGACCTCCTAGACTGTGTTAGAAGATGGGAGGAAAATCTGGACATGAAAGAGGTGAAGTTCACTGCTCCAGAAGCAATGCTATGGAGCACTGGGCTCTGGTAGTGAGAAACCTCCCTCCTCCAAAGAGCTTTCTTTTTTAATCCTACACATTAGTCTTTTAATATTAGCTATCAATTTTGCAACAGTGATGCCATTCAGTAATTACTAATGGTAATTAAATTCAACGGAAATGTAACAAGGGAAATGTCTATTCCAAGATGTGTCTGCTTGTGGAACAAAAGCCTTCTACAGCAGCATGTTAAATAACAGAATCTACAGTATGTTTCAAATTGGGAACATTCAGACTGACTACATTCCCACTCTCCTCTTAACATGTATTAATAGGGTGAGGAGTAGTTTCTTTCCTAGGTTTTTCAGAAGAGTCCAAACTCATCACTGCTAAACTTCTACACCTTGAAGAAATGCAAACTGCTCTTGAGCAGGAAGCGGCCCTCAGCAGTGGCGTGCACGGTGGCTAAAACACGAAACGGAGGCGCTTACAGTTTGGACTGTGCAAGATTAAAGAGGGTACGAAGAAGGGACACAGCCTGACTCTGACCAGCATCCCCCAGCACGGGAAAAGTCAGACATTTGCTTTGCCAGCATTTAACAAAGCACAAGCACTACAATTCCTTCACAAAGAGGACTCAAGTCACAGAAACTCTGGTTGACTCGAGGCTGGAGGAAACTCCCACTTCTCTGGGATTTTTGAAATCTGCACCAAACCCACACAGCTAAATAAACAATATGCAGTAACATCCAAGAATAACCCTCTGGTGGCTGCCTAATGGTGCTCAGTCAAAGGGCACAGGTTCAAGGATTTTGACAGGCCATCTTGATGTCTGCTGTAAAGCTGGAGCTGCATGGACCATGCAGTATCAGCTCTCCCCTGATTTCCAAAACTGAAAAATTTATGGCAGCCTGATGCAAACATGAAAATTATTGCAAGTGTTGGACTTGCAAATAATATTTAAACTCTTCCAGAAAAATAACGACTCAAAAAAAACCTCAAACCAAACCAAGGTCTGCTTCTTAACACAAACTCTTCAGCTTTCTCTTGCTAAATACCTGGCCATTATAATCTTGGCCATGCCTCAAGTGTCTGGAGTTAAAATCCTGAAAAAATAGTGTTGGTATGTGTCAGGCAACAAAAATTTCCCTTTTGATGGGAAATAGAAGATTTGGTGAGACTGAAACTTACATGCAACAGGGAAAATTCCCCAGAGAAGCTGTAAAATGTCCGTGTGCACAAAAATTCCATTTTACTTACAGAAACTTTTTGCTAAGCTGCTGCCCATGGGGGGACAATACAAGGAGCACTGTGCTGCTACCTCCAGCAAAAAGTGTCTGCTGGTGAGTCTCTCGCCACCCACTCAACCCTCACCAAACTACCTACTCCAAAACGAAATGATCTTTGGCACACACAAGTAAATTGCTGCAGCACAGACATATCTGGACAGTAATTAATCACTTTGAATGCTCAATGTGTTTGGATATAAAATTAAGAAAATCGGGTTGTTAAAAAATGACAGATTTAAGCACCATCTGGGCTCTGTGGCCACAGTGGCGCGAATTCCAAAGGAAGGCTTAACAGTGCATGATCCGAGAATCCCATCTGTCTCAGCTGAAACGAAACAAATAAATAAATAAACCAGCAGCCTCATTTACAAGGTTTTCTCAAGTTTCCAATCTAAAAAATCATCTTACAATAGGAAAGAATAGAGACTTGAAACTATTACATTTTCAAAATGCATCTTGTACCCTTTACACACATTATTAAAGTATTACACCTCTAGAGAAAAATCTCTATAGAGGTACACCTATATAGATCACACATTGTGAGACAGCGTTTCCTACTACGAGTATGTTTTCACAGAAATAAAGCAATAGAAAAGAATAGATGTGATAGGACTCTTCCATTGATTTGGGGAAGCCAAAGTGCCATTCTGGCACCCACAGCTTCCCTCCTTTCCCAAGCCTCAGCTCACCTGCACCTGCCCCATGGCAGATCTGCCTGTGGATGAAATGCAGCCTCCTGGGTTGCACATCCCTCCAGTCACCTCGCTGCAAGGGCAGAAGCCACGCAAAACAAAGAGTCATCTGCAACTAGTTAACCTGCAGGATGTCTTCAGTAAAACTTGCCTGGCATGGGAAAGGTAAATAAACAAATCATCCAGGACAGTTGAACACTGAATATGAACACAACTATTTGCCTCAGAAAAGCTCAGCCAGGTGGATTTAAGTATAGAAGTGAGGAATACTCTGGTGAAGTTCCTGGGAGTCTGGTCCAAACACTTCCCTCCACCTGGCTGAGCCCCAAGCAAGTGATCAAATGGACAATGTCTGGTTCTCAAGCACCATTGTGCCTCAGAGCTCTGGACAGTGCTCTCTGTACCAAGGTGCCTCTGGCTCTGCAGGAAAGATGGGACTTTCCATCCTTGGCAGCTTCTGCCCTCAGCACATACCCTGACCCCCACACTGGCCCAACCTGTATGGAGCTCACCCAAAGGAAGAAAAACCCCAAAAACGGCAACCATCAAAGCCATACCCTCTCCTCCTCTCTCAAAGCCACATGTTTGCTTTTCCTGCTGTTCAAGGCAAAGGAAAGATTTCCATGGACATCTGTGGGTCTTTTCTGAGGTCTTAGGGAAGGGGCTTCTCCAAGGGGTTTGACTCTGCCTCATCCTCTTTTCCAGCCAACGAGTGACCATTACCTCTCTTGCATAGCCACTTTTCACTAAAACTGAGTCCTTCTTCCCATCCTGCCTACCTCCAACAGCTGGAAGAGGCTCCCCGGATATATCAGCAGGAAATATGACCAAAAAGTACTAGTCAGTAGTTTTATACTGCAATAAAAGATAACATCATAGTGTATAATATTTTGGCTTCTTTCAAAGAGAGATATTTGTATAGAGGCTAAATCCTGGAAATATTGTTTTGTTTTTAGTATCTTGATTTTACCTTTAGTAGATCTCTTTGCACTTGTAATATAGAATATGTGGGTATATTCTTCTGGATCAAGAATGTAGCACTTCTTTGACCCTGTTCTTATGGTGCAATTTCCAGTGTACAATTTTGTATGAGAATTATTTGGACCCAAATGGGCAAGCAAATAGATAATATATTTTGTCATTTAAGATTGCTTTTAAATAAGTGGCACTAAATTTGCTCAGTCTTTCCTTTTTAAAAATTTTGTTAGTGTGTAGGGGTCCCCTTTCAGCATATTCATGCAAACTCCTGTGGGCATCACTGACAGCTCACCGAGATGACAATACAAATGATGAGTTTCTACATATCTCCATATACAAAACTGCCACACATTAAAAGTAAACAGACTGTACTATATTCCACAAAATCTTCTACAGGAATTTGCTACAAATTTTTAAGAATGGAGATAAGAAGGGGGAAATGTAATTATTCTTAAATCTTCTTTCAGGATATGTCTAGCAGGAAGATGATCTCTGTATTAACTAGAGAAATTAAGGAATCTGGAAAAATCACACATGAGACCAAGCTTCCGTACAACAAAATGACGCCAGGGCCTGAAGCTGGCAAGCAGCAGGCAGCAGCCACCAGTCTGTCAAAGTCACTCCACAGGAAGGTCTCAGCGCCTCTGGTGCTTGGGTTTGGTGCCCTGTAAAGGTGAGCCAGCAAGGGCTGCCCTGCTCCTCCACGCTCCTCCATTGCTGTTGGTCTGCTGCTAAAATAAATGAGATTTACTGCCATGATGACAGAAGCACAGTCACTGCTGGGCAGGCCAAGCCCTGGGGATGGGGATGGCCGATGGTGAGCGCAGCACCTGTGTGCAGAGGGTGAGCAGCAGAGCTTGCCCTGGCAGCCCTAAGCACCTTTCCTGGGAGCATTGCTTATCTGAGACACTTTGAGATGCCCTGGTTTTGGAAGATGACAAAAAGTGCAAAGCACTAAAGTAATTTTTTGTAATGCACCATTTCAATCAACAACAAATATTTTCTCAATAAACACTATTTACTAATTTCCTAGGAGTCAGACAAAAGACGTGTTTGTTGTCTCAGCATATGTTGCATAAAAACGAATCTGCTTCCCAAAAATGGGCATTCATTTTTTCTCTACAAGTAAACTAGCACATACTTATAAATTTTTCTTTGTTCATCAGTTTCATCAGCTTCATCAACTTTAAAATAAGATGAAAATGCATCTTTTTTCTGTGGATTTTTGGTGTAAAACCTTTGGAGTGCAAAAATAGGCACAGAGCACTTCAGATAAGCTGAAAGAAAATACTATATTTTATATATTCTCATATTATTGTATGGCCCATTAAATATAATATTTTTACAATACAACAAATTAAGCTATACTATTAATAAGATACATTTTATTCCTCTATAATTTAGTCTTTATCACTCTGGTTCTTTGCACATTAAGACTATATACTAGGTTTTATATGTGCAAAACTGGTACAAGTTTCCCTGGGAGTTTTTGTACTGGTTAGTTAAGGAAAAAACGAACTCAATCCTCATCACTGCACACCTTTTCAAGGACACAATCTGCAGAAAGGGTGAACATTTTCATGTGTTGTAGTAGGCAAGCCATGCTTGATGTGCACCAGAGTGGAATCAAATGGCCCACAGGCTACCAATCCATTTGCATTGCATTTGGTATCATCTCCTTCGTTTACAGAACAGCTGTGTAAACGGAAAGGCAGGGAAGGGAGGGCAGCAGGGATTTAGGCTGTGGTTTGAGGGTGAACACACACAAGAGAGGAAAGAGACAAGTAGGGCCAGGAGTCCGGCTGCAGCTCCGCCACTGGACACGAAGCATCCCTTTGCTGCCCACGTGGAAAGCAAAAGCAGAGCACCTTGGTCTGTGGGATGCACGTGGGGACACAATGGGAGCCAGCACTGGGAAGCCCAAGGACAGCAGGGGAAGGGCATCATCCAGTTTGGCCAAATTACTTCAGAGAGGACACAGTATGAAGGGCAGACAAAACTACTGCTCCAGATAGCAGCCTTTGGACACAGAGAGTGCCTGCTTTGGGGCACCACGGAGGGCAGGTGCATCTCCAGGGGGCACGTTCCCTGCCCAATGGGCAGCCGTGAGGCCAGGGAGCTGAGTGGGGTGGGACCACCAGGGCTGGGGCAGTCTGTGTGGCTGGCCAAGGGCACATGGGGCCTTAGTACCCCAGCAAAAGGGATTAAATTTTCTGTTTTGGGCTTGAAAATGTTTTGCAGTCCTTGGGTGAACTGCAACCTGTCTGCACCTTGCAGACAGTTTTTGACTGGTAAAAGGACTTGAAATGCATGCCCGCCTAGTAGTGCTCTGCTCTTCTAGGAGGAATTGTAAATACTTGGAGATTCTTGGAGGAAAGGAGTAAAAATATAATTACCATAAAGGAAAACACTTCAAAGTTTTCCTTATGGGGAATGCCTCTTGCTTTACATAAATTTTCTATGCAAATTAGCCCAAGGTAATTCTAGCCACATGAAAAAAATTAGATCTTATTAAATGTTGGCTTTGCACTGAATGCTGAAATTGGCAGGGCAACGCTTCTGAAGAGTTCTATTGTAAAATAGTAAAAACTCAAGCAAGTAAAAGGTAAAACATAAGCCCTTCCTTAGCGCTTCCCAAATCATGGTGAAATCGAGTTAAACAACAGCATGTGTTGGTGCTAATTTCCACTCTCTTTCTGAAAGTCCCCAAACTCGCTGTAATTACCCAGCCGATGTTGCTGCCTCAGACCAGGCACGGCACCATTTCAGCGACGAACCCTTACAGAAGAGGCAATGCCACCGAAGTTATATGAAGATTAATAGAAATCTGAACCGCGCTACATCTAAAATAAACAAAAGCTTTTGTAGCCGCGCTGAAAGGCCCATAAAAGTAAACTACAACCTCGGCAAAGCCTTTTAAACTGACAAAACCGGACGGCAGAGGTCAGGGAGGCAGGCGGGTCAGCAAAGCCCTGCCTGCAGGTTTGGGGGTCGCTCCGTCTCCCCGCTCGCTCGCTCACACGGGGGCCTCGCAGAAAGCCCACCGCCGCTCCTCCTCCGCCGGAGCAGGAACACTTGAACTGCCCTTCTGTCTCAACAAAACTTTAGTTTGCTGATTGGGCACGAAACAAAAGAAAGACAGCGGGACGCGATTTATAAGGGGGCAGGGTAGGCTGACATGCTATTGTACTCCAGAGGTATCCACAAGCTGTTAATTCCATTTTAACATTGTTAATAAGACTGTTAACACATCTGACTTTGTTTAGAGACTTTGAAAACATCAACAAACTGAAGGAAAAAACAAAACAAAACAAAACAAAAATCAAGAACCCCACCCGCACTAGAAGTAAAATATGATCTTTTTAAACAACATCAAATATCCAAATGTGACGCTTCTGTCTGTCCGGACCTGGCAGCAAGGACCAGATACGGCAGGGAGGCTCAGGGACGAGCACCCACATATTCTTCATCCTCTCATTAGACTATCCAGCTATTCACACCTTCCAAGTTAAATTTGAAGGACTGGTTTCTAACACCATTGCCTTTTTGAGAAGGAGAGGGAATAAACCTGGACTCCCCCCTCCGCGCACACCTCCTCTCCCTCGCTCGCACTTGCACGCAGGCAAATGTGCAGATTTAATCAGTGTGGAATGTTTTAAATGAATAATTGGGTCTGACAGATTTATTGCAGTTAATTTTGCAATAGAATGGAAAAATGTTTGGATCTCAGCCTTTAAAGTATTAGGAAAACAATTAATCCATCACATAACGGAAATTCCTGTATTACACCCTCATGTCCAATTAAATAATGTCAAGTAATCTTACATTGTAAAATGCTGGAAATTGAAGCTCAAATTATTGAGTTGGATATGTTTTAATTTTTTAAGGAACCTTGAAACAAAAATCACATCAAATTAAAATCAGATGCTTCGATAAAAGGCTTTTTTGGTATGTTTTATTTGGAGCGGGAGATGTTTTTAAATGTAAAATAAAAAAAAAATCAGCCTTACTAAAAAAAACATTAATTTTACTTTTCCTCTCCAGTTTTTGCATCAGAAACTCTGCCTTAGCAAGGCAATCTGAAAGCAAATCAAAAGCTTTAGGATGAAATCTGTGACCGCATTTTAAGACCGCATTCTTTTAAAGAACTTTAAAAGGAGATAACCAGCACTTCTCTTTTCCAGCAGGCAGAGGGGCAGATTCCCGGGTACTTACTCAGACACAACTCTCCGAGACTTCAAGCCGTGTTTTGCTTGAATAACGTCCCGTAGGATCGAGTCCCCAGTTTAGGACCGACTGACAGCAAACTTCTGAGCCTGAAAGTAAGCGGGATTCGTTTGTTTTTGTTTACAGACTAAAGCTGCTAATGCTGTAAAATTGCTTAATGTCACACTCCATCTCCTTTTTATTAAAAGTAAAGTAAAAGGAAAAAAAAAAAAAAAAGCCTGCAAATCAAAGAACTTTTCCAGAATAACAAAACCACCGACTTACAAATGTCTTGCCTGCCCCTGAAATTTGAAACTTGGCAAATTCATCTCATTCGGCTGCTGTACAAAAGGTCCCTGAAGCGTGTTACAGTAGGGACCCGCGAGCTTCCCAAAATACTTTGACTGTTTCTAAACTAAGGGGATACGGGGCTGCGGTTTCAGGGCTCCCTCAGCTAGAGCGAAATGAAAGCGGTGGTGAAATTTTAATACCGCGGAGGTTTAAGAGGAGTAAGTCTGGCTGTTTTTACAGGGGGATTGCCGACGGTCCTGTGGTAGGCGAGGTAGGGAGCACGGGGACAAAAAGAGATTGGAGCACGTGTCGCTACAGAAAGGCACAAAAAAAAAAGTTGGAGGCACTGAAGGAGTAAATATAAAACATAAGAAAATATCCTTTTAGCATGTCAACGGCAAAAAATAACAAACTGAAATCTCAGGTCGCATTTAAGGGCAATAAATACTGTAATGACTTGCTGGCACCTTCGTTAAGGCACTGTCGGCATGGCTGGACAGAAGAAAATGGGGATTACACTGAATGAAAGAAGTGTAAGACTTGGCCACCATCGTTCAATTTGTTTTTCCAAACACAACACGCTTCTTAGTTTGCTGGTTTCTTGCAATCTTGACGTTCTGGATACCCACATTGCCACCCAACTATTTCTGTTGCCATAACAACATCAGAAATTTGTTCCTCGATGTCCTTTTCAATAAAATAATTTTGGGAGTTGGAAGCTTTCAAAGACGGGATAGCTTCTCAATTTAGGCAGCCTACACCTTTCTCACAAGGAACCTATTAGTTTCTGTTTTGCTAAAAAAAAAAATAAGGTAATTTGAAAACAATGCCCCCTCCTTCCCCCCTTGACTTTGGAAACGGGCCTGTTGCTATAAACAGTTTTTCTGGGGGACTTAGATTTTCAAGAAACAGGCAACCTACAGCAGCCAGGGGACCACCTCCTAAGGCTTACAGAAAGGAAAGAAGTATTGTATATGCAGTCTAGCGTCTGAAATAATGGCCAAGTTTTCACCACCTATCCACAGGATGGGTTTTAAGATCATCAGAATTTAAATATACAACCAAAACTTGTTAAGGAAGTGTAATAATACTGTATATTTTGTATGCTGCCACTTAGGAGATCCTCATCCCTCCCTCTAGGCAACTAAAGCCCTCTTCGAGATCTGGTACTTGGCATGGCTAATTTTTTGGGTTTTATTTTTCTTTTGCTTTCTCAGATCAGCTCAGAATGAGTGGAATAAGAAATGTAAAAACAAAAAACCACCAAACAACCCTTGGCTCTTTACCATTAAATAAATTGGATTCCCAGCACAAACAGCAAAACAATGGCGAAGAGGATGTGACTAACAAACGCCGAGGGAAGAGTCAAGCTGCCCTCTCTTTGCATATGCAGCCAAACAGAAGTCACTGGGGTTGGGATTCTTTCCCTTCCTATTTAACATATCTGTGCATTTCAATAAAATGAGATGAACAATGCCCGGCTTTCAAAAGTTGCAAATTACCGGGAATACATAGCAAAACGTGAATAGTCCATAACATTGGGAGGTGTTTAAAAGTATTTTTCTTTGGGTTTTTGTTTTGCTTTGTTTGGGGTGGTATTTTTTTGTTTGTTTTCGTTAGTTTTTGTTTTTGGGTTTTTTTGCTTGTTTTGGTTCTTTTTTTTCTTTTGTTGTTGTTGTTGGTTTGGGGTTTTTTTTAATGAGGAAAAAAAGAGGGAGAAATCGTAATGATCTAGGAAAACAATCCTAGACTGGGAAAAAGTGTGCCCGTGAGATATGCATGAAACTTCAGGGGATAAAAATTGTTCGAGTGTGTATTTCGCAAAAAAAGTAAATATCCATTTATCTCATTGGCTGAGATAAACCAGACAGGGAGTCCTTTCTGATGTGCATTGATGGTTTTTAGCAAGATGCAAATATTTCTTGTCCTCGCTGCCGATGGCAAGCGGACACCTGCACACCTGCACCTCGAAAGGGGAAAAATTCCCCTTTCGCTGTTACTGGTGGCATTTCCTTAAAGCAGCGTGATGGCAATCGCGCTCTTTCCAAGCAGCCGCTTTGGCAGCACAAGCCCGAGGGCGCCCGCCACGCTCAGAGAAGGGAGGGGAATACTCCCCACGCGGGAAAATAAACTCGACAACCCCCTCGGTAAAAAAACCTAACCAAACCAAAACCAAAAAGCCAAACCCAAAGCACCCAGTGCTTTTCAACCGCGACGCGTCTCCGCGGAAATGTCTCTCTTTGGGACGCCGGGCGCGGGGGGACGGGCCCCGCCGGGCGGGCAGCGAGAGCGGCGCCGCGGCGACACCCACCGGCCGCGCCGCGAACTGCAGCTGCGGCCAGCGCCGCCCGCCCCGACGAGCGGGATCCGGGCAGGGAACCGGGCAGGGAACCGGGAAGGGAACCGGGCAGGGAACCGGGCAGGGATCCGGGCAGGGAACCGGACAGGGATCCGGGCAGGGAACTGGGCAGGGATGCGGGCAGGGATCCGGGAGGGGGGCAGGGAACCGGGCAGGGAG
>VZTB01005697.1:220876-296148 GCA_013397245.1 Thryothorus ludovicianus | reverse complement strand
AGAGGAATGTGTGCAGGGGTGCGGGCAGGGGGCAGGCAGGAAAGCCATCAGCTCAGCATTCCTGGCTGGCTTTAGATCTCCACAATTGTTCCCCCTTCCATCCCGGCGGGGCGAGGAGGGAAGCAAACACTTCAAAGAGGAAACTTTCTGCATGAGGCAAAGACGAGAGTCCCCTACCCGGACTATTACTGTTATTAATATTTCAATACTCTCGTGCTTCTCTTTCTCCCTCTTTTTTTCTTTTATTTTTATTTTTTTTCTTTTTCTCTCGTTCTCTCTTCCCCTCGCTCTCTCTCTTTTTTTTTCTTTTTTTTTTTTTTTTTTTGTCAGCTTGCTAATGAAGCTGTTGTTATTCCTGGGAAAGGAGAAGGCAACACGCGGTGAGGGAGGCGTGCACACCGATAACTCCCTTTCCAATTTGTTTTCTCCCGAAGAAAACGGAAAATATCTCCGGCGAAGGAATTGGCCAGCAGCTCTCGCTGGATCCTCCGCTCCCGTCGTCGCCCCGTGGGGCTCTGACAGTGGCAGGGCTCCGGGGTGAGCCTCTTCAGCCCCAGGCCAACCCACAGCACCTTCCAGCACCTTCTGTCTGAGCATTTTCAAAGGGCTGCACAAACACTAATTAATTACTCGTGCTCCGTATCCGTGCAAACGGGGAGCCGGGGATCCATTTTACAGCTGGGGAACTGCTCGCACGAGGAGAGCCAGTGAGTCACCGTAGTCGAGACAGAAATTAAAATATCAATTTTCTCATCTTTAAATATACAACCTATTGACCACTTTACCATTCCAAGGGAAGGGGAGAGACAAGCTGATGGAGAAATTAATTCCCCATCTTGTATTCAGCCTAAAGACACAAAAAGCCTAACAGAGGCATAACAGGGAGCTCCTCTCACATTCATGCCCGTTTGCACCGTGTCTTTTACCCTCAAATGCTTTACACAGTCAAAACAACACCAAGAAAGAATTAAAAATCATTAGGAGGAGAGAAAAACTAATTTGAAAAATATGGGAACGCTCATAGCTGCTCAACTGAGCTTTTAACCAGCTGAAGAGCCAGTTTGGTGGAGAGAAAGGAGAGGGATGTCCCTGGTGTTAGGAACTACAAAGGAGGAGACTCCAGCATCAATACAGGCCAGAGTGCAGGAGACAGAGACAGAAGACAAATATTCATGGGAGCCGTGGGGGTGAGGTGGGGTGGGGTGGTGTCACGGAGATAGATGGGGACCAGATTTTCCAGAGCAACTGAAGATGCAGACAGGCACCTGGCAGGATTTTCAAAAGCAACTGAGCAAGATAGGTACCTAAATCCCACTGATTTCAGTGGATGGGAGGATGTCTAACCTGCTTATGCTCTTTTGAAAATCCTATTAAGTGCCAGCTGCATGTTTAGGAACCCAAACACATTTGAAAATTTATTGTAAGGCTCCAGGATAGATAAATTTTTTGTGATGATCTCAAGAATTAGAAAAACAAAGCCAGATTCCCTTTCTGTAGAAAAAGGAATCTGATGGTTAGGAAATAAGAGAATACTTCTTTCTATTTAAAGAAATAATTTTACATCTTCACGTTTAGCCTTCCTCATTTAATTTCTAGCTTCTCTTTGTCTTTCATAATAAACCAACCAGGGTGAGTAGGGATTTAAGGGAAAAAGCAAGCGATGCTGCCAGGCTCCTGACACAAGTGTGCTTGTGGCAGTGCTGGGGGGACACACAGATGGGTGCAGGGGGGGACAAGTAGTGCTGGGCTATGCAGGGAGGCAGCAGGGCTTTGGGGAACACTGCTGGGACAGCGATGTGTCGCTGCAAATGCGGGGAGGCAGGAGACAACAGGCAGGCATCCGGGAACAGCTTTGCCATCACGCTCAAATGCAAAACGATGTGACCGAGGACACCGGGTGACGTCCCTTTACTTTCAGGGGGTGCTTTGGGGCAATTCAGATAAAGCAGTATGCTACCATGAAATAGCTGCATACGGCATATACCTCATTAAGAATTTCAACATTGATGACAGATGGATTATTATTTTTTTTTTTCAGAATCAAGGTGATTTTGCCAGCGTGGATTTTCCGGTAAATTTTGATGCTCTCATTTATATTTTTTTGAAAACTTAAAACAGGATTGTTGAGGGACCGCCAGACTTTCCCATGAGTTTGCTTTAAATATTTAGGTAGCAGCTGTCTCTTGATCACTGATGAACTTCAAAATCCACAGAGTAAAATCCCAACAAACAACTGTGTAAAGACAGAGACTTTCTGAAAGAGTCTTCAAAAAAACCACCACTATTTTTAAAGCATCTTAGCCCCACCAGTTAAACTGACACAGCAAACCCATTGTGTTTTGCACCAGTTTTGTTTTGCTCTATACAGCTGTGTTTTCACAGATGCAAAACCATGTGTCTTCAGCAAAAGGTCTACTCTTCCCTTCAGATGTGAGCGAAGATCAAAGGTTCAAACACAGAAATACAAGCTCCTTTTCCCTTTGGAACATGTTTTTATTTTTTGCAGTGGCTCTACACCAGAATTTCCATCTGTTGTCCTTATGCAGTGTACAGGTTAACCTTAACAGGCGGGTTTGTGATGCTGTTATCTCAACCCAGAAGCACAGAGATGAATCACTCTCGCATGTAGGCTCTGAACATCTCACCAAGCAGCAGAAGCAGAGCTGCCTCACACAGCCATCATTGCATGGAGGTGGTGGCTCGGAGAGACTTGTTCCTCCCATTCCAACAGAAAATAAGGAACTTCCTGAATATTATATAACTATGGTCACATATAAAATTCTCTAGCCCCAATCTCTGTTGCAATAGAACAGTGTGATTCCTTTAAACGGCAGTGTCTCAGTTTGTAACACCAGAGACTTTGGCCTATGGCATTTAGACAGTGTCACTTGACATTTTGTCTCTGCTTCTCCATCAGGCCGGCTGGGAACAGCCTCGGAATTAATGTTTTCCTGGAATCACAGAATGGCTTGGTTCAGAAGGGACATAAGAGATCCTGGCTGGTTGGAAAGAGCCCTGCATTGCTGCTGTTTCTGCGACTGGCAGGGAACAATTTATCGATACTTCACAAGAGGGTGACATTAAATAAATTAACAAATGAACGAATAGGTAGATAAAGAGCAAGGTGCTGGCGGCAGCTGCGGCCGGAGCGCAGCGCTGAGGCGCCGGCAGCAGCCCCCGGCGCCGAGCAGGCCCGGGCCGGGCGCGGCCGCTCCGCCGGGCCGGCACTGCCATCTAGCGGCGCCACCGCCGGCCCGGGCCCACAGCCCGCCCGCTGCCGCCGCCGCCAACACCCCCGCTTCCCAGCCTGGAAAGAGCCACGAGCTGCGAGAAGACAGCCCCGAGCTGCAGGCGAGGTGCGGGACAGGGTCGGTGCCCCGCCCGGAGTGAGGCAACCCCCGGGAGCAGCTGGAGCGGCCCGCGGCTGCCTCTCGGCCCCGCGCAGGTGTTTATGGCGCCGCTACGTCCTCCCTCACAATGCCCCAGGTGTGGGGCGCGCACGGCAGCCAGAAGAGGAGTCGGCACCGCAGCTGCCACCGCGGAGGTCACCGGGGCAGGCGGTGGCAGTCGCGGCCCCTCCGTGCTTCCCGCAGCGCTCAGGAGAAGCCACAGCTGGCATCGCCCAGGCGTGTGGCTTTATCCACACCATGCCTGTGCCACCTTCGGACGTCTGCCCGCAGAGGATCGCCCGAACCCAGCGCGGGCAGCTGGGCTGCTCGGCACTAAAAACAAGCTGGGTAAATCCTTGGCCCCATGTAAAGCAAAGGCAGTGCCATGATTTCACCCACTGCAGAGACTCCTCACGAGATGGAAATGTCAGGGACGAGCTGCTGCTGTTGGGCTCCACTGCTGAAAAGCAGGGCTGGTGGGGGTCACAGCCCAGCACCTCTCTGGGCACCAGGCAAAGGGCAACCATGGCATCACACCAGCTGTTCCTCCCGGGATTCCAGTCACACCACTTGGGGAGCCTGCTGGGATGGGAGCAGCAGCAGCAGCAGCGCTGGACCCGAGTCCAATTTGCAGCCTGGGCAGTTGGGATTGCTACCAGAGGACAGATGCCCCTGCCCACAGTGATGGGAATCTTGTCCGAACTCCCCCTTACGCAGTGCAGCTCTGTGATAGCAGGATGCACACCAACCCCCTCTTTCCACAGCACGCCTTCCCTGGAGCAGCCCAGCAAGTGCAAATCTGCACATTTTATGGGCCTGCATTGAAGGCACATAAGGCTTTGGATTAGACTTGCTCAGTACTTTAATGAGTATTAAATTAGCTTTGGCAGCAGCAGAAACCCCCAAAAGCATGCTATGCAAATTACTCACTTTGAGAAAAACACACAGCAATGTTGTTATTTGGAGAAACCAGCACAATCATGGAAGAATAGCTCATCAGTAACTCTTCCTTTGAAAAACATCTCCAATGGGCACAGTAGGATTTAATTTCTACTTTTTATTGGAGAAAAAAAAAAATCAACAGTTAATAGACTTTAGCATTGGCAAAGATAATTGCCAAGTACAGCTTTTGTGAAGTTCAGCCCTTCTTGTTTTCTTCTGCCGAAGTCCCTCTAAATATGCAGGACAAAGACAATGCCACGGTTCCAGAGGAGAAAAAGAGCGGAAATGGGCATTTGCCAAAGAATCAGATGGACACCTGTATTTTTGTCATCGGATTTTCAAGTTTTTGTAAATCCTTTAAAAAATATTTTTGTAAAACCCAGCATGTATTGCCATTTGCTAACATATATCAAATCTTACAAGTCTTTAAGAAAAGAGATTGCAAAAGGCGTGATCTTTTCTTACTCTGTGCACCTCCAGTTGTGGTTGGTTTTGCCCCTTACAGTAACAGCCAGTGTTGGGGGGAGCAGTAATTCCATATTTCACAGGGGATATGACTTCAGCATTCCCCATGACCACTATGCAAACCAGGAGGGTACAGCCTATGAACTGCTACAGAATCTCATCACCATGCTGCTTACGAACAACCTCCAGGAGTACTCTAAAGCCATTACTCACTAGGGCTGGTTGATGTTTTTTGTTTTATTTTTTTTTAATTAAGAAATAATAAACTGAAAAACCCCCAAACCCACTGTCAAAGCTATTTTGCTATTCCAGTCAAAATTGTGAGGCAAAGAAATACAGGCATAGCCTGATCTATTATTTTTGTTTCACTGGCCCTCTATATTCAAAAAGGCAACTAATATAAAAAAAGAAATAGGAAAATAAGAAAAAAAGGGAAGAGAGAGAAAGAAAAGAAAGAAAAACAAAAGGAAAGAAACCCATTAATTTTTCTTTAAACAACAGAATTATCAAGAGGAAAAGAGTGTCCTTTTCCAAAACCCTGAATATTTTGCCTTACATTTATCAGTCAGCTTGAATGTTATCTAAACAGGAGCTTAGTAGAGATGCAGCCCATCAGGCAGAGGATGAATTTGTTCTTCACGGAGACATGTAAAAAATAAACACTTTTATTATGATAAGGTATGTTTTTCCATTGACTGAGTACCCATATGGGAGGAAAGCCTATGCAGTTCAGCTAGGGAGAGGGAAAAGAGGAACATGAAATGCTTTCCAGGGAGCTCTGTGCTAAGCAGAGGCCATAAAACGTACACCAGCAGGACACCTACTGCTTTCAGTGATTGAAGGCTGCAGGCAGACATCCTCTTCTGAACCTAACCTGGGATGGCATCAACCTGGGGTGCTTGGGATCATCCAGGGCTGGATGTGATTGCCTCCAGAGCCGTGCTGGTGGGAAGGGCCAGCATCAGTGCCCCCGTGAGCCCCTCTGGTGTGTATTGAACTTCTCCCAGGCACACTGACGGGAGCCACCGCCTCTCCTGGGGTGGCAGTGAGGAGGGAACAGTGCCACTCTCAACCAGCATGGCTGGCTCCAAAGTGCACAGATATGACCTAGCTACCAGCTGCTGTTCCAGGACATCAGTTCCAGTTAACAAGCTGGAGCTGAGCATTTTACTCCTAGACTGTGATTTTGCACAGCCCAAGCACAGTTTTGCTTGCTTTCTTTGCAATAATTAAAACTGAGCTGTGAATTCCCTTCTCTCACACAGATTCATTTTCATTTCAGTGCCAATTAGTAAAAGCTCAACTTTAGGGAAACTGTTGCACAGCCTAGCACCAAATGAAATTCCTCTGTTTCTTCTAATTCAAACAGAAAGCCTTAGTGCCTCTTTGTTGTGAGAGCAACCTAGATCAGAGAAGTGACAACTCATCTTCACAAAGACAGTAATGTGAGAGCCCAGTATCTGAACACGAGGTTGTAATTCAACATGATTAAACAGCCTTTTTGCTGTAGAAAGATGTAAACAATTGTTACAATCATGACACCCGAGTTTTTCCGCAACTGCAGACTTGTTGTGTGTTAATTTGTTAGTCCAACACGCTGGTGTTCCAATAGCAGGGGGTCTGCATCAGCAACGTTGGTCTTTTTGTTATCAAAACCCCTCAAACCTCCACATCTAGTAGCTCTGCACCTGAGCACAGGAGAGGGGTATTATTGCCTACAGCTTGAATTCATTCTTCTAAAGTTCTGGAATTTGCAACCTAAGCAGACTGGAAAAATAGCCATTTTTCTCCATGAGCCTGCAGAAAGTTTTATGTCTCCATTAGCACAGCAACATCCTTCTCCACTTTCAGCTTTCCTCATGGAAGTGGGGCTATCTACAGTAGGATCATATTGTGGCATAAGTTGCCATATAATTCTCAGTTTCAGTTGCATGCTATTCTCCTGAAAGCAGGGAAAGGAAATGCCAGGGCTACATTTCAGGCTAAAGTTCTGGGAACTTTACAATGGTAAAGGGCAATTTCAGAGAGTGAGGTTCTTCTGCAGCAGAAAGCATCACATCACCTGCAATGGCCCTGCTGCACTTGCGCATCTTTAGTTGCAGAGATTCCTCCCATAAGAAAAATGCAGAAGTGTCATAGCTCCACCAATTATAATTCAGTTTTTAGACAGTAAATGGGATTACAGCAGGCAGCAGCTCCTGTGATCTGCTCATAGTGGGGGCTCAGACATTGTGACAAAAAGCTGCAGCAGAAAGGGATCCTAAAGGCACTGCAATCCACATTTCCTTCCACTCCCTGCAGTCCTGTTTTCTGTCCCCTGCTCTTAAAAGGACAAGGCTCCTGTCTGCCTGCCCTGGCTTGGTGCTGAAGAAGCAGCATGGCAACCTCCCACCCATGGACAGCGCTGGGTACAGACCATGCTCTGGGGATAAAAGTGGCAGGGACAGGAGTTCAGTGACCCCAGGCCACTTTGAGAAGACAAAACACCTGTGCAGAGGGCACCAACAGTGTATCAGTGCCCAATAACTGGGTACCATACTGGTTAGTGAAATATTGCAGCACTGCCTGCACATTGGCCTCCCCATAGCTCAGTGCTCTCCCGCTCGGAAGCCATGCTGACAAACCATGTGGGGTCCAGTATCATTTCAGGCTAAAACCTCCTCTTAGCAATCTGAAAAAAACCCACTACAATACTCCTACAAAGACTGTGAGGTAAACTAACAGAAAGTTAGGAAATAGCCAATTTGACTTTTCTGTGTAATCCAAATTCATCCCTCAGGGCACACAGTTTATAAAACTCTGTTCAATATATTCCTGCAGAGATGTTCCATGGGACAGATCTTAATCATGATTGATAAGGAAGATTACGGAAGGAAGATTAAGGAAGAGTCTGTAGGAATGTGAGAAGTTGTTTTATTTGTTTGTTTGTGCATTCATTTTAAGGTTTTTTAAGGTCTTGCCCTTCCTGGCAGACACACTGCAGAAGTGCTGCTCGCTGGCACGCAGTTACATATTCACTGCATCTGAGGGGAATGATCCACAGAAGCCCAAGCATGACCTTTGAGGACATTTTATGAGACTCAACTAAAAGCTACTTTTTTACTGTAACCAATACTTGATTAATAAAATTAATTTGATAACTAATTGGAGCAAGGATGGAAACTGGGTCTGCCCCCTACCAAATGAATCCCTCTACCTATTAATCTAGAAAGTCATGGTTTAACCCATTACTGGTTAAAGCAGTGTTTTGAAAATATAGGCTTGAATAACCTCAAAAGTAAGAATGAACTCATGCTATTGCTCCTTATCACTAAGCAACTTCTAAAGTAAGAAGATACTCCTGTCAACATTTTTGTTTCTGTCCTCTTCTGGAAGTCAAATTCCAAACTGCTTTTGGATGCAGGAGTTTAAATAAGTGACTCTTATATTAAGGGGTAAGAGCTCTGAATATGGAGTAGAAGGCACAACTTTCCTGAAAGGCACAGTAAGGATACTAAATCCATGAAAAGGCTGTGATTTAAGAAATGGTATTCTGCAGTACTTCCCCTTATCTAGGTTTAGGTGATTCCCTGCTCACTTAGCAGGTATTTCCACCTCTTCTCAAGTGTAGTGAAGTCAACTGCCATGATGGTCTGGGAGTCTCTTTATAAGTTTCTACTCGACACAGAATTAAAATTATTTGGATGTTAAAAGTAAAATAATGCAGGTGAAGAAAGATCTCTGCTTCCTTAACTGTAAGCTGACAAGGAAGCACCCAAATTTATGGAACACTCATGACTCTCATCTCTGTATGCCTTAGCTGCGTATTTGTAAAACAGAAGTAATACCAGCCCTTTTCATCATGAGGGTTTTCTGAAGATAAATTAATTAATGTTTGTTAAGCATTCAGATATTTATAGCAATAAGTGCCATAGAAAAGCTCATAAGGAAATTACCAATTCTGTCTTCACAGCAGGGTTTCAATAGTGTGCAGTAAATAAGGCCTAGGGCTACACATTGAAAAATTAGGAGAAAACAAAATATTGAATAACTGCTCATTAACTCAGCATCGTCCATCTTGTTCACTAGCTGAGGCAGGGGTCCTGTGGAAAAAACTATGTATGATCTTCATTTTAAAAGACTATGCTATCAAGCAAACATATAAGGGGGCTGAGTGTAACTGAACCAGCTATCTTAATTTTGACATTTCCTAACTCCTGAATATTTTACTCTCCAGCCTTAACAAAACTGCTTTGAGCTGCTGCAAGACTTTGCCAGCTCCCTTTATAAAAGAACACTTCTGAGAATGCTGTGTGCAGGGAGATACAGAGGCTGAAAGAATGCCAGAACCATAAAAGAAAACAATGTAAATAATAATAAAAGAGAACTTCAGCAAAATTTTGCTCCAGTCTTTTAAAAGGCAAGAAAATATCAGTGAATCAGCTTACATTTCACAACAACAGTATGCAACCAATGGGAATTTCCAGAGGAAATGTGGTCAGAGAGAGTATTTACACACTTAAACCAGATTTGGTCATCAGCATTCAACAATGCAGCCTTCCATGCAGCTGCTTTCTTCATACCAACATTTGGATGTGAACTGGAAGTTAAGTGCCTTCCCAAACATTAGGTGCCAGAAATTAAGATTACTTTAAATAAAACACTCAGAGCATTTAGAGCATTTAACGATTCCTTATGTGTAAGGGTCCATGGAAAAGGTGAGTGGAATATTAAGGATATGCTAAGAGCAGAGCAGGAATATTGCCTTGGCAGAGTGCTTCTGGGCAGTAGGAAGAGGACTGCACAGAACAGGCTGGAGGGAAGCATCCCTCCACACAGTCATTCTCAAAGAGAGAAATTTGTGAGGACACACAGCAACAAAAATACTTGTCTGTTGGACAGAAATCACCAAGCCCTAGCTGTGACTGCAGTAGCATCTAATGTGACAGTGGATTTATATGTGACATCATCATAGCTAAAACAAGACAAAACAAAATTTAAAAGAAATTGAATATGCAGTCTGAAAAAAAAGGAAAGAGGAACTACAATTACCAAACTAATGTATTGGTAATTGTATTTCCTTTTACACCTATTGGCAAAGTCCACTATGTTTTTGTCAGATATTGAATCCCACAATGAGTTTTTTGTTTAAGAAAGAAAAGGGGTAGTTTTGGAAAAAAGACAAAACCAAACAACCCCAAACCCAAGACTTAACAAAATGTTAAGTGCTGATTTGCATAAAAAAGATTAGGTGGGAACACAGTGTATCTTGTGAAAAGAAAACAAACTCTAAAAGTAGTGCGTATAGTAACAAATTCAAAGCTATGAAAAGAAGGGGCAATGGGAAAATGGCATTTTTCCTTTTTATGCTGCTTTGCATCTGCATTCATTAACAAAGGTTTTGTATTTTTTGGCTAATTTTTTCTTCCATCAAAAACAAAAAAAGAAAAATGGTGGGGAAACCAAAACATACTTGTCATGATGGTAAAACGTTAATTCTGCTAACACTTGCTTATTCTTTCTATCTTGAACATATAAACCTGTGGGGAAAAATCTCAAGGATATTTTTAAATGTGCACCATAAACGTTTTAACATTTGCTTGTTGAGGAAATTTTTGCAGTGAAAAGTTTCTCTAGAGAGATTATTTACAATATTAATTTAAGGCCTTACTTTGTAATTCCTCCTCAAAGGAAAAAAAAATAAATCCCATTGGCTTCAGAGCAAGCAAATTGATTGCTTATGATGAGAGAACTGCAATGAAGATTCAAATGATACACTTTTGCCAGGGATTGTGTTTCTTTTGTACTACGTTTCCAGAATTATGCTTATTAAATACCTACTAGAATGCCTTTCAATTAACAGATTTTCTCATATTCCTCATTTTACAGTAGCTTTTAAAATAATTAGGTATTAAATTCAAGATCCCAGGCACCTGATTCAGAGTCAGGTTGTATTGTGCTGAGCCACACAATTTCTTGTCTACACTAAAAGTCATATGATGAGTGAGGGAATTGTGTTGTCCTTAGCTTTTGGGCTTTGTTTTGGTCATATGTACTTTTTGTGGTGTGTCAGCCTTTGACTGGTCCTTGAAACCCAAGGAGGAAATCCCAGACAGCCTGAAGCCAAGGGGAATTTTGCATTGCCTTCATCCACCCTGCGATTCCATTTCCCTCAAAGCCTTTTTGCTATGGACTATGTTGCTTTTAGCAGCACCAGACACTGTTCCCAACCACCAGACCACCACAAAAGACAAGGCAGCAAAAATAATGTCAAAGACTTCTTCAACTGGACTTCAGCCTTAACTGCCGTGACTGTCCCGCTTTTGGCAAGGTCAGCTTGGCAAAGCCCCTGGAAACGTTTGCCTTCAGCGTGGCAGGCAGCTCAAAGCAAGGCCCTCCTGGGCCCAGCCGCTTCCCGCAGGCACCATTGTCTCGGGCTGGTGGCAAAGCAGCTCCCGTGGCAAACGCGCGGGCGGTGCCAGCCGCGCAGCACGCGGGAGCAAAGCCGCGACGCGGGCACGCGCGGCCCCGCGACGTGGACAGACTGAGCAGCATCTGTGCTGGGGGCATACGGAACCAATGAGTAATTGCTGTTTTTACTAAGCAAAGCAGAAAATTACAGCGTGTTAACAGCCAAGCGTGTTTGTTGCCTGGGAAGAACCATTTGTGTTCCACTTTGGGCTTTTTTTACTCATCTGAAGCCTGCGCCTCAAAGCACGTTAAAAACATTTTAATTATTATTGTCTCGTATGGATTTAAAGTGTATAAATATTACGGGGGATGGGGAGAGAAGAAAGCAAAATAAACAAATTCAAGAAAATGTTCTGTAATTTTTGCAGTGGAATCTGGTGGTGGATGCAGCTCCAAATTAGTACCTTAGAAAACATATCATTCTTTTTAGAGAGCTTTTATTGCATTAAAAATGTGTGCTGCTTTATCAGAAAAGTGTGTGGCTATGTGTATGTTCTCTTAGCCACATTCAGCTCTCTTCAAAAAGACATCCACCAGAATAGCGCTCTTTAGGGACAGTGTTTCAGGGTTGACAAGAACATTAAACCATATTATAATTATCTCTTCAATGAAAACACGGCTTTGTAGTGGAGGCAATGCACGGTCCTCAAGGCGAGTGTTATTAGGCTGTATGTGTTTTCTTGGAAGGAGATTCATGGAAAGAAAAAAGCTTTATAATTTACTGCAAGGAAAAAAATACAGAGTACATGTCATGCATAGCAAAAGGGATTTTACAAAGAAGGCACTAAGTTGAGTGCCTCACTTATCTTCAAGAATGCTTCTACATAATAAGTGTGGGGATCGGTTTAACACAAGCTACAATATAGATATAACACACATACAATTCCCTGTGACCATTCATATAGATAACTGCAAAAAAATTGTCTGTAAAGTAAGGTAAATATAAAGCAATTGCCTCCTGTGACATAAATGTGTTCTGTCTCATTCTTTGAGAGGTCACCACTGAAAAGAATACATTCTTTACGGCAGCGCAGATAATAAAATCTGTTATTCTTAAAGTGAATACAAGGATTTTCTAACCCATCTTCCACATTCAAAATACTGTTTTCTCAAATTGATCTGAAATTATAAAGTATTAGTTCTGAAACAGAAAGCAAAGTTACAAAATGCACCAAGAAGATTCTAATACATTCATAAATGACAGTATTTAATATGCATATCTTACACATATTATCCACACAGGCACATTTGGATTTATTTATTCACATTAAAAAAAAAAGAATACTATGGATTTTTAATACTTTTGCAAATGCCTGAATTATTTTAAATCAGGAATTTTCTTCTTGTTTGTGAAAATGAGATTGCAACTTTGTTTTCTTTTGTATGTTGCCAAGTGGATAGATTTAAGTTCCTTAAAATGGAATGGACTAGAGGAAAGAAACAAATAATGTTAACCGACTTGTATATATCCTGAACACAGCAAACACCAACAATATAATGAAAATCTCGTGTTAATGGAGAATTAATTGTAAAGCTGTGGCATTTCAGTTGTGTGCAGGCAGGTCCAGGCACACGCAGGCATAAACACAAAAGACAACAATCCCACTAAACAGCTACCAAAAATATACCCAATTGGCCTAATATTAGACACAACAGCTTGAGCATTTGTAGGGAAAAAAAGTCAGAAACTCACCAAATCTTGGTTTTAAAAGCATGCTAGGTATCCAGAGAGAGAGCATTCGGAACAGTCAATTACTTTCACATTTTGTCCCAGGACTTTAAAAGTTAAAGGCATAGTTCTGCCAATTGTGAGATGCCCCATCCAGCACAGACCACCCACAACTACTGATTTTCCATCTGGTGAACAAAACAGACATCTCCCTAATTATTTTTAAAAAGGTTTTTTTTTCTAACATACTTCCTTTATTTGTCTGTGACCTGGAACTTAATGGAAAACCTGGTAGATGCCAACCTCATTTCTTGTAATGAAGCATCTTATTTTCCCTACTTTAAGCTTGCTTATTTAAAGGCTATTTAATAGAAAGTTATTACCTAAGCTGATCTTTGATAGGGCCTAAATTACTAAATTGAAATTAGAACAACTTTATATCGAACCCTAAATGTTCTAGTTAAATATTAACCATTAGAAGTCCTTCCTTTAAAGCAGCATATTAAAACAGGAAGCAATGAGGTTTACAGTCTCATATGCTGGGTTCCCATATTGCCAGTGTCAAAATTTATGCCTTTTTTCAGCAATACGGTTGCAATTGCCAGCACCACACTTATAAATGCCAACTGTAATTAAAATCTGGCACCTTATACAAGCATTAAACATGCTTACAGATTAAAAAAAAAAAAAATCTTTATTTTAAAATACTCATTGCAGCATATGCAGGCTTAAAAAAAAAGTTCTTCTTGTGCCAGTTTTAGAAACATCACAGGAAAAAAAAATCAAGGTCTAAGTTGTCCTGAAAATCAGAGAAACCCAGAGAAACCTAAATACTGTCCTAACCTAAATACATCCACAGTAGATGTATTTGAGGGAGGGATGGTAAAATCTGGATTTTCACTTGAAAGGGGCTGCAGAGAAATAGCATATTTAAAAATCTGGAGCCTGGGCAGCCACGCAGGGCAGGTATCACACAGCCTTTATCTCAGCGGTTACAGTTCAGTAAAGATGTAAAGCCTCATCGCTGTCACGGTCAGTGCCCAAGCAGGGCTGTGGATCCCAGAGCCCACTAAGGGAGGCTGCAGAGAAGAACAGAGGCTGGGATGAACCCACAGCCAGTTCATCTTAAGAGTTTTGGGGATGTAAACATGATCATCCGGGCTTTTCATCCTTTTCAACACCCATCAGTGCTGCATTGCTGTGCCTCCAGTAGTGAGCACCAGGCTGGGTGGCCAGTTAAGAAAAATCCTCTCCCAGGCTTGTCAGCAACAGAACTGATCAGCAGGAGGTTCTGGAGCCTCAGGACACATACAGGGCTACCTTGGGAAAAACGGGGAGCTGGGGGAAACTACACTGCTCTCTATTGCTGCAGTCATTCATCTTGGCTAAGAGGTGAGGAAGAGTCATCCAGCCACGATGTCAAGTAAGTTGCTAGAGAAGGATCATCTCTCAGAAACTCAACACCACCTAGGGATTCTGAATTGTCGAAATGATTTTTAAATGGCAACTAAAGCAGTGTTTTTTCAAAGCAATTTGATGCCAGGTTATGAATTGGCACTTAGAGGAACAGCTTCCAACCAGGAGGTGACCAGGAGGTGGAGAGGAACCATGATGGCTCTGTCCCAGCGTTTGGGGTGACCGAGACACTCCATCGTGTCCTCTCACTCATTCTGCTGGTGCCTGAAGCAAGGTTTTCTCTCGTGATCCTACCAGCAGAAGAGGTAATTAAATTTCATTGTGGGGTGTCCTGTGTACCAAATGTTTATGGACAGGACTGAAAAATTGTATCCTCACATTTTCCTGACACCGCTTTCTTGGCTGAATTTCTGAATCCTTATGTCAAGTTTGCACTGATGTTTATGTTTGCTTGGAGGTACTTCAGTTATCGATGACTTTCAGCAGGATTAAATCTTTCAAGACACTTTTCTTAAAAATAAACTAAACTATCAAATGGGAAACCTTAAGTGAGAGAATTAATTTGAAGCGTGTTTTCCCATGTAAAGGTTTTAGTTATTTTCTTGGAGAAAGGTTAATGCTCAGTTTGTAACCACTAAAGTATGTTGCTTTGTAACTAAATATAGCTTTTACACTAAATTTGGCACTTCTTATTGCTAGCCAGAAGGACAGAGTAGCTCTGCTGATATATATTTAAACTTTTCTATACCTCATTATACGTTTTTTCAGATTAATTTTACTGTTTTTATTAGAAAATCACGTATGGCACAATTCTTATTTACTAGTTGATCTCTTTGTGTTTACTTAGAATTTGTGTTTCTTTGGATGAAAACTGGAATGCAATTTAAAACGTAATGAGACAGTTTATTGCTTGCATAGCACTATCTGAGAGAGGCTAGACTTGTTAAAAAATTATGATTAGATTTAAAAATTGATCTATTAAAATAACCTGGTATTAGCTAGAATTAGCACCAGTCTAGTATTTGGTCTTAATATCCTCCAATATTGTAGTATTAGCAAATCTAATCCTCTCCTAATTAGCTTTTATTCACAGATTGGTAGAGAAGAACAAGCTTTTCTGCTTCTTTCAACTCCCAATTGGTCAACTTTGAATAAATTAGTCATTTAAGTGAGCTAATTGAATATATTGAAGAAAATACTCTCTTGGTACTTGCAGAGGAGGCTATTGATCTCAAAAGCCAACACAATACTTCAAACACTTTGGGTTTCCAGAGTTTAGATTTTGACTTTCATCAGCTGAATGGTTCGATCCACAACCTGGAAGCACTGTTTCTATTTTGGTTGGAGGTGGGGGATTATTATTTAAACAGATTACAGTAAATTTAGGATTTGCTGTAATTTTAATAGGTATATTTTTAAGAATAAATACACCCAGCATAAATTTTTAAAACTGTTTTTCTTATTCATTTCTTGATCAAAAAGTTATTGCCATCTCATTGACTTCAGGTCTCTGCTTATCATTTAGTTCCAGCATTTTTTCCTTTAATGGAGGAATATACCAGCATTACCATTACTGGTGGCAGAAAGCAGCAAGATGTACAGCTCATGTATTTTATTATAAAGATGCCAGAACATAATTTTTATCAGTTGTAAACAGGCTGAAAGTGGCCTGAAAAAGGATCTGTCAGCATCTAAAGTGTTAAAAATTTTCAACGTCTTTCTTTCCTAAACTAATTTCCTTCATGGTTGTGGAGAGAAGACATCCTGCAGGCACCACTCTCCACACTGCAGACCTTGTCAGGCATTGGAACAGATCAGTCTGGGAAGGGGTATATATTCCTGTCTCTGAAGCCAAGGCTTCCCAACATATCTGCAGTCTACAATATCAGAAAGGGCCAAACTGTTGCTGATTTGCCCCAGCAAGTGTAAGCTTAGGTTCAAAACCATTAAATTTTGCTATTACTATTGCACCATTGCATAATCAATGTCATTTTATACAGTAATAGATTATACTAACAAACCTAAACTGTCATGTCTGTGTTTTTGTTTCTTAGGTTCTGACATTTGTTGGTCATGTTTTCAGGTTAATACACCATTTTTCATGCAAAAGCAGTCAAAAGAAGCTGATAAAAAATACCCAAAGCAAAAATGCACAAAGAAATGCAGCCCTTTGAGAGCCCTTTCATTTTCTGCTTTATCTTTTTCAGGAACAAGTGCTGAGTTTCTGTGGGAAGACATGCTGCCAATGGCATGTGTCTTAGATGATGATACTGACTTTAATTAAAGACAATGTTGACTTAACTGATCCCTGAATCATTTCAGATCTACTCAAAGGAAATCCATTGTGACTGCATAATGACCATAGTGCACTTCAATTTTGTCTTAGAAATTACAAATCTAGAAATGCCAAGTCAACTTTCACACCCTGAATGTGTCCTCCTGCAAGCACTGCGTTGCTGTGTTTTCCTTTCCATTTTTTCTTTTTTTCTTTTTTAATTTGTTGTGTACAAGACGTGGGTTTATTCATTCCAAATTATTAAATCTAGGTAAGATTTTCCCTATTTTAGGGTTCTCTGCTGGAATGAAAAGAAATGTTAGGTAATGCCACATCACTTTTTGGTAAGTCATTTTCATTTCCTTCCTACATTTACCTGGCCAGATGAATGTGAAATGGGGCTTGAGAGCACACAAAAGGAAAGGAAACACTGCTCAGGTTTGTTTGGCAGAGAAGGTAAAGTATGTAGGTGGAAAGGAGCCCCTTTGATTTTTAGCCTTAGAAAGTTTATAGCATCCCAAGCTCTGATGCCAGGCTTCCTTCCCTACCTTCAGACAGACAAGATCCAAAGCAACCAAACTTCTAGAGAGTCAAAGAGTTTATGTGGATCCAGCATTGCAGACAAAAAAGAAGCTTTTCCTCCTAAAATGAGACTCTTCCTCCTTAGGCAGAGAAAGGGAGACAAAGATAAATTCAACCTGTACCTCCTCTGTTGGGCACCACAGCCTTTACCCTAAGATGGGCACTGTTCAGCATGCTCTGCTTCATGTGCTGTGGAAGCAACTGGTGTAAACTGGTGAGCAAACAGCACACACATCAAACTATCCACACTGAAAGACACAGATGTGCTTAAAGCATGACAAAAGTAAAGAAACACATGGCAAGAGAGGGACTCTCAAGTGTCCCTTTCCTGTTTGAAATAGTGTCATGGGTGAGAAAACACACTTAACTAATAGCAGAAACAAAAGGTAAGGGCAAAAAAATCCCAGAGGAGCGGAGCCCAACTCACTGAGAGAGATGGAGATTTTTGGCATCAGTCTGCCTTTTGTAGAGCAGTTACTGGCTCCACCAAAATTTGGCTGACAGACTTCCTTACAGCGTGTGGATGTACCTTGCACAACAGCCCTGCTGAGTTGATGGGTGAGTAAAATTGTATGAAAGAGGGTAAGAGAAGAAAAATGCAGAAAGATAGGAGCTTTTCTTACCCAACACCATTAACTTTCAGAACTTCATTCAAAAAATAACTAGAGAAGATTCCTGCAAAGACAAAACTGCCGTCCAAGGGAAGGATAATCTTAGGAGGAAACTGCAGAATTATGCTTTCTGGTAGATGTGATACCAGAACCAGCCAGGCTGAACTAGATACACTGCTCTTTATCTTGAGATAACCTCTCTTGCAGCAGGCCACCACAAGAGGTTATCCTGTAGCTCTAGAAACACCAGCGTCACAACGTGCAAGAAAACAAAGCCTCTAATTAAAAATGTCATTGCCTATTTTCATTATTTATGGGTACTGTGAAACACATATCTCAAGGAGTACGGTAAAGTAGGGCACAGGAGGAACGTGTGCCTTTGGAAAACCTCTTCTGCACTGGGGAAGCACTGAAAAGCTCTCGGGTAGAGCAGGCACATCAGGAGAAAATATCATCCCACACTGAGTTGTTTAACACAATGTCAAGTCTCTTTTCCTGTGAATTAAGCTAGAAAAAGATTTATTCCACGATTTGAAATCTGGCTGGAGGAGAGACGGACTCCAGAGCAGCAGTCCCTGCTCACAGCACTGTTTCATTCAATTGTGGCAGGTAAGTAGCAAATACAATTTTTTTATTATTCAACAGATGTTTGCTGGTTACAGTGAAGCTACCAGAAAGGTCAAAAACTTGAATATCCTTACAAATTAAACTGCCTTCTCAAACTCATGATTGTAACTTATCTGCTATAGGTTGAGAGAGGGCTATGTGGAAAAAATCTTGGCTCTCCATTGCCACTGAAGCAGTGCCAATAACAGAAAAACCTCAGGCTGCAGAGGGGGTGCCCTAAAAACTTATATGAAGTTTCAAAAATTGAAGATGAATGATGTTTTGTTTAGCACAATGCCTGTTTGAATTTTATCTACTTCTAATACTACTCTTTTCATAAAGTTACTGTTGTTCTCACCACACAGCACACCATGAATCATTAAAATCTGACTAAGTCCTGTTTGTTGATTGACATGATTTATTGATTTATCTAAGCCCATGTGTTTTCCCCAGGAGAAATGGCAACACATTAGTACCCTCCTGCCCAAGCAAAATAGAAACACTCTGTATTATATTACATTATATCATAAATTTTGGTAACCAGTATTTCCCTTCACAAAAAAACCACACATGTTGCCCTCTGCCTTTAGCAGGCACACGTGGGTTCCAACTGGCTGCCATTAAGTCTCAGGTTTTAAAACCTGCAAACAAACATAAGGTAGAAGTTAAAATTATGCACTGCTGCTAAATTTGCTGTGTGTACTGCAGAAGGATGGTCTGAAGAAATCATGTTAACAGTTCAACATTTAAACAAAAATAAACAAACTAATTAAAAAAAAATAATAGAGGGATGATTTTGTGTTTGCATTTTCTATCTGCTAATCTCATTTCTCCTCATTTAACTATCTGTCCATACTAAGAACACAATCAGCCAAGTCTTTACGTGAATAAGATCATTGAAATAAATTTTGGGACACAAAGTAATGGGAGCCTTTTATTTCTGTTCCAAGCAGTAAAGCTGCTGCAGGGTGAGGTGGGAGCAGGCAGCAAAGCCTGGGGTGTGAAGGGGACTGGCCACTAACTTATCAGTTCCAGGCCTTAGCTTTCTAATTGACAACCTCAGGGCTACTTTCATCACTTGTCGACTTCAAACCCACACTCAATTTTTCCTTTAGATAATGATGCAACTATAACACAACGGTGTTTCTGACATATTGCAGCATGTAGCAGTAGGAAGATTTCCTCAGTAGCTTAGTCTAACAGGAAAGTAAAAAAAACCCAAATGTTAAATGGTTTTCACATCTATCAACTAAAAAAAAACCAGTCAGTAAGAAAAGAGATTTTATACTTCCAGTATGCTGAAGTCACTGTTTGGTGCTGAGTCAACCCAAGCATCTTCAGTGCTTTAGTATTTCTAAAGAGAGATATCACTAGAGATTTAACAAAACAAGTGAATGGTTAAGGTGATTAGCCCACAAAATATGCATTCATATATAAAGTCTAAATAAAGGAACCCACAGAATTCAGAAATGTACTACAAGTTAGAGAACCTGAACAATAAATTGCCAAAAAATGTGATTAAAAAATACATTAACAACATGCCATCTAGAAACCTTATGTCCTTCACAAAGGAAATAGAGAAATAACAGGAATGCTGTCATGGACACATCCCTACAGAGAGCCAGAAAAACCTGACTCACGTCCCCCACAGAAATCTGAGCAGTGGCTGAGGGCATCCAAGCCATTTACGCAGAGCAAGGTCATCAGATAAGTATATTCATCACATTTGGATCATATATTTAAAAAATACTATATTTTGTCAAGTAACAGCACGTCCACAGACAGCAAAGCACCTGGCTGTAACATAAACAGTCACAGAACTGCCTTTTAATGTGGATATAAAGGTTTGAGTCCTGCAGTCGGCTCTGCAAAGGCCTGGGGTCACAATGAGCTCAGTGCAGTGTCTGGAGCCCTGAGCACGTCAATCCAGGCAACAAAAGCAGCGTCAGAAAATGGAATAATACTGACGTGCTTCCAAAGCCCAGCCATTCCACTGGCTCCTGCGTGATCCACGGGAGCAGGGATGACAGGCTGGACACCACACTGCACAGCCAGCTGCTGCTGGAATAGGTGTGCATAGGCAGGCAGAGGTGGAACTCATCCAGATTAACAAAACAAAGATGCTGCAGGCAGACTTGGTGTGCAGTCTGCTCTTGTCTCCACTGGCATTTGGGCTCTGATGGTGCAAGTGGGCACCCAGGTAACTTCAGTCACAGGACATTAATGTGGCCATGAATAGTTGGCTCATTCTGGCCTGACTGGAAGAGTTCAGCACCCATCATTTAAGATTACAGATACAGATGGCTCATTCCAGGCAGCAATTGCTACATTTTGGTCATAAACTTTAAAACAACAGCTCCGGCTCTTACTTGAGGATTAACAGGGGAGCAGGTAAGGAAAACAGTACCTGCTCTGAGAAAAAACATTGGGCTCAGTGTTTCCTTAGGCTGCCTTTCAGGCTTTCCAAGTCCATAAAGCTGCAGCATATTGTGAATTTTGCAGATTACACTGCCTGTTCAGAGTTGTAACAATGGCATGTCACCATATCACCCCCTTTCAAGAGTTGTACATGCTGCTACTCCTTCTCAAGCAATAAGGAGGCAAGAGCTCTCCCTACAAAATGCCTGGCCCATATCATGGGCAAAGGTCACCAGTTGCAAAATATTATTAAAAAGTCAGGACAGACTTATTTTATAGCCAAATTAACAGCTCAGCAAAACAGTGGGCTATAACAGGGAAGACAGTAAGTCCAACAGCTGGGCAGTTCAGCTGCTAAGGTTTTTACTGGGATCACTGCCCAGGATGTTTTGAGAAAAAAGAGTTATCAACACAAGAAGTGTGAAAACTCAAGTTATTACGTGAAATATTAAAGGCAGGTGTTTTTCCATTTTTTTTAAACCAAACCCCACCACCTTTGCAATTTTGCCACTCCAAGGCTGCAACCAGCAGTACAAACTGGTTCCCTTTCAGGGTTTGGAGCATGGGTTTTACAAGCCTGTTTTGCCTTCCTGCAGGCACTTTGAGCTTATAAATGGCACCTTTCAGTGTCCTGAATTATGAAGGGCAGCAAGTCCTGAATTCTCCTGTCGCTTAATGATCTCACATAAAATGAGGTCCACAAAACTTTTACTACCACTGCAGTTCAAATTTGCAGGTGAAGAACCACCAGGGAAAGGATGTGGACATCTTTTGCTTTCCTAATTTTCCAGGTGCAAGAAAGTTTCCCACTTGGACTTGAACAATTAGTTACTCTCAAAGCGAAGCCTGATCTAAATAAAAAGACTTCAGTATGTTCCCCTGATAAGCACTGGGAAAATCCAAAGGGAAACTACTTTAGAATAACTCATAATAGGATCAAATTTAGGTTAAAAGAATTAGGTTAAAAAAACCCTATCTAAGTATTTATAAGGTTTTTTTTTTTTGCACCTAATATTTTTCACTTATCACAACTAAGTATATCTGACCCTCAAGGATTATAGACAATATTTAATTAAAACATTGATTGGTTCTGTCTTTCTTCTGGTAATAATACCCAGTGTTTGGAAAATATACTGCACCCTAGCAGTATGAACAAAAAGTCAAAAGAAAGTATTTCCAAAAAAAGAAAGGATTTTGTTTGTTACAAATTACTTCTGCATTTATATAAAGATTTAATGATTCATGCCAAATACAGTGCTAATGAGCTTTGAGTTGTGTTTTTCATTTTTGTTAGAATTTTTTTCCTGCTAAAAACAATTACTAGAGGCCATTCAAATGCCACTGCATAAACCAGAAAACCTAGTAAAACTGCAGGTAAAATTGGCATTTTGTTTCAAGTGTGGCTCAGGAGTCCAATTCACTTGTTGGTGAGCTGCATATTTCAAATAGCACCTACAACTCCAAAAATGGAAGCCACATAAGATGCTTTTAAAAAAACACATTTGTAATATTCATTAATGAAAAACAAAAATTAAAGAATGTAAGCTTACCATTTAATTCTTGCCTTCCGAGGATGAACATCTTAGCCTTTCTGCTTTCTTCTCCACTTACCAATGAAAGGTAGATAAACGAGCAGAAATATAAGCTCTTAATTCTCAGCACCTCTTAGAGGACACACGTGCCCATAGGAGCTTAAAAACCTTCCTGGGGAGCATTATTAATCTTCCTGCTAACAGCACAGAATTTTTAAAGCCTATTAAAACACCATCTAGTCATAGACATGCAAGTCTTGCTTTTTAGTGACCTGGTTTCAAGAAACAAACAAAACAGCAGTGGAAATTTTGCCAAATTAACTTTCATCATTCAGTTACACAGATCACTGCCCACCTCAGCTACTAACCAGATACCAAACGTCGACCTTCTACAATAGACCTTGCCATCTACCACACAGAAGAGTTTGAGTTGGAAGGGACCTTTAAAAGTCAGCTAATCCAAACTCCTGCCATGGCCAGGGGCATCTACTACGAGATCAACTACTGCACACGTTGATGTTTCAGTCGAATGGAAACCCTACTTTGACCTTGCTTCATCCTTGACCTTGCTCCTCCACCTCTGCCTTTGGGCCTAGGAATATTTTCAGAAATCTGAAAATAATTCCAACTGCCTTCTTCCCAGGGTGTAGCGCTCCTGCCTGGCTGCAGCCAAGCTGCTGCCCATTTACACCAATACAAGTCAAGCTACTATTAATCCCTTGGACTTCAGTCTTCCAAGCAACATGTGCGTTACTCCAAAGGCTTTCAAATGACTTTTTAACTGGAAACATCCAGGATGTTGGGGGTTTTAACAAATCATCACAGCTATCGCCCAGCAGCTGATAAGGCTGAAGTTAATTAATGTTGCCAGGAAATAGAAATATAGCTGTGATGAGCTTGCCTTGTTATGCCCACGTTCAGTATTTCCCCTCCTTTCCTTGAAGAGCGTTTCGCCAACTTTACAAAAACCACAGAAACAAACACAACCCCCCGACCCAAAAGGCTGAGAGGATGAAAGATATTCACACTAACTAACCCTGCTCTCCGGTTCACCCCCGCAAAAATCCCACTGACAATATCAAGGGTGGGGAATCAAACCCCTTTATTACCGACTCCACAGCAGATAAAGCAGCAATTGTGCTTATACAGTACTGGAAGTGTAGCTACAACATAGCGTGACAGCTTGTTAGTGTTGAAAATATATAAGCTCTTTGTAATTGTGCCTTTGGAATGCCATCTGTCTTGAATTAACGTCCACCTGGGATCATGTTTCGATGACCAATATGGACAGATTACTGGAACTTTAAAACCTCGCTTTCTTTGTAATTGACATTTAAACTGTTTGAAGTTTCTCATTAAGTCCTTTTTTACAAATTAGGTGCAGATGTATAAAGCTAAATGTACAGTACTAAGGGAAATTAGGTCACCTGAATGTTCAATAATAAAATGTATCAACTGTTTAAGTGCAATGAGTACATTAAAATTTAGAGATCAACTTTATGCCCCAAATTCTTCAAAGTTTCATCATTCCCCTTTCATTGCTGCAGAGGCCCTGATGCCAACCATTTTTAATTAAAAAGCCAGAGAAGAAGGCAGCTTTGGCCACACGGTCAATGACAGCTGGACTGCCCTGTCCCACAAAGAGCTAGAGAAGGCAGGGCAAGCAGCCACAGAGATGCCCATTTCACAGGGACAGGCAAGTCCTATTTACACCAATGATGCCTGGAGATTTAAAGGGCACAGAAAGACCTGAGAAGTAAATACAGGTCCAACCAGAAAATAAAGGAAAATACATGAAGGAGACTTTTCAGCATCCTGGGGCTAAGTAACCACAAGCTGACCTCCAGACTCATTTGCAGTCGAAGTTCTGCAGACCTGCTGTGCTCCTCAGCCTTGTGGGGTGGAAGAGGGAAGTGCACAAAAGGGCAGTGGCTGGAGAAACACCTCCATGCACAGCCTGGCTCACAAAATAAGGGCAAATTGAGTATTTCCCCTTTCCAAACAAGGAGGCTCAGAACTCAGGGAGGTGTGAGAAAGGGGTCCAGGAGAAACTGCCACCAGAAGCTCACATGATGTGCAGAGGACAGGAGGAGATACACGGCGGTTCATCAGCAGAAATTCTACAAAGCTCTTAGCATCAAGGGGTTTTTACCTGCCAGAAGGGCTCTTAAGACAAGAGACTTCAAGTACAGCAGCCCAATCTCCCCAACAGGTATGAAAACTCCAGGGACCCCACTCACCTATCTTTTAAGAAATACTGCAGAAGTGTGTGAAAGCTCAAAGATGGAAGGCACTGAGCACCCACCAAGGGAACACATGCCCTTCTTTCCCATGCAGGGCCACTGAGCAGGGGTGGCACTGGACTTCAAGATGCCATCCCACAGCTGGCAGTGTTTAAACTCAACACAATCACACACACAGGTTTGGTGGAAGGTCCTTTGACCTGCTCTCCTGGAGAAAGGTCTCCCACTCTAAGTTAGGACACCATCTACATAAAATGCACAAATTCAAATCCTTCTGGCACTGCAGCTAGCACGTTGGTTCTGGAAACGATGTCAGGATGTGTACCCTGTCTCTCTGCTCGTAAGCATGGAGGTACAATGGAAGAAGCAGACTTCTCTTAAAAGCTGGTAAACCAGACCAATACAGTCAATCAGATCTCTTTTTGTCTGCTTAGACTTCATTTGAGCACTTAGACTACTCTTAAGCAGAGTTTCTTCAGTACCACTACTTATTACAATGATTAGTAAAAGCTTTTCTGCTCACATCCCCTTTTAACTCTAATCTGGTAAGCTACTGAAACTCTTGGCAAAAGAAGTGTAAACTTTTTACTGGACACGTTCTGCTGCTTCTGATAAACACCCAAGCAACTCTACAGTGAAATTGTCCATGCTTCTGGTTGCAAGATGAACAGCAGGCCCCCACTGGTATCAGAACAGTTCTGGTTTCCTCATCCACAGGCTCTTTCTCCAGTGTTCATACACATCTTCAGTTCAAGGAGGAATTCAGAAAAGAAACTGCAAATTTTTAAAAGAAAGAAAAATTGAACCAGCCAAACGTAAGCAAACCTCAACGCCTGAGAGAGAATAAAACCTGACTGATATAATACAGCAAGATAACAACATTTTCCAGGAGAGGACAACCCAATTCATTTGCAAAACGAATGAGACAGAGGGGTAACTAATTTGCCATGCATATCAAACAAGAAAGCCTTCTAAGGAAGATGTACTTGTACCCAGTTCTGTTTGTTCACACATTTTACAAATACTGGATTTCATTTGGATAACAAGTTTGCAAAGGCAGGACCACACAGGACTGTCCAGAACAGCACAAGCTTTAAGCAGACCAGTTGTGGTGCCAGTGATTAGCTGGACACACTCAGCTTTGCACCCGGCTTCTCATTAGCATTAATTATTCGTCATCATACCTCTGCTGCTGCCAGGATGAAAACTGGCTCTGGCAGTAGTTTCACAGTCCTTAATGCCAACTGTGGTGCTGCCAGAGTGCATGACAGGGACCTTATATTGGCCCCACATCTTCCTGCCAAGGGCAAAAGAGAGCAGAGACCTGGCTGAGCAGAAAGCTGGAGCAGAGTGAACAGCTAATACCTCCTTCACTGTAAGACCTCTCAGTGGAACTTTAGCCTGACAAAAACGTTTGAAACACCAGAGCCAAGGTTTGGTTTTGTAATGTGCTTCACCTGGCCTAGCAGTGATGGCTGATGGAATGCCCCATCCTACACATGCCCTCACACACAGCCAGCAATGCTGGTTGCAATGCTGAGGCTCCATCCCCAGAGATAGGATCACAGCGCCAGGGACTTGATTAGTGGTGCTCAGGGTGACCCTTCCCTCCCCAGTGTGAGCTACTATCAGGTTCTCACCTCACTAGCAACACAACAATATTCCTCTAGGTGAACCAAAGTGACCTTGTAGAAAAGCAGACTCTGCACAGACGGCTCAACAATTCTGCCAGATAAAGTGTTTATATCACTAGAAAGTCACACTTTTAAATAATTTTCACCCCGAGGCCATAATCTCGAAAGGCACACTTAAAAATGTGTAGAACATAAAATGAGTGATTTTTTTTTATAGAGGTTAAGGAAAGAAATCCCTCACAGACATAACACTTTATTGATATTCTTGGTCACAGTTCTACACATGCTGAACAGGATCAGCTACTTGTAAGGACCACAATTCATGTCTTTCCATTTAAGCCCTGCAACAAAGAATAGAAGTATTTCACAACTAACAAAAGGGAACCCTTTAATTTGCTAGAACAATTTCAGCTCCCATTGCATTAGCACCCTCCAGTGTCCAACACATGAAAAACAACATCTTCACTAATGCACCAAGCAGACAGAGATCTGGAGCCTGAAACAAGACACAGGAGTGGTGGATTCCTGGGAGGGAAGATGGCAATTGGTGATGAGAGAAGGAACTCCCAATGCTAGACTAAATTCTAAATGACATAGACACAGTCTCTGAAGAAGATCTGACACAGGGTTAGTACTCATCAGGTTCCTTTGTTCCTAGCAGGCATGCCAGTGTCTGCACCTTTGGCACTCCATGCCCACACTGTACATGCCACACTCTGCAGCGTTCCACTGAGACGTGGATGCTGCCTTTGACTGATTTAGTACAGGCACGTGGGTATGGATCTGCCTGGAATACACCATGTAAATGGATACATGTAATAAAACCCTCTTGTATATGGGTGAGGCAGATGTGTGCTTGGCTTGCTGAGGGCAAACAGGTGACCGTGCTTACATGTGCAAGACTCTTCTCTTACAGCATAATCACCAAGCAAAGAGAGAATGACAGAAAAAACAACTGCATTTGTTACTATAAAAACAGCTGGATGAAGGATTTTATTAACTTACTCCAGTACAAAAATCTTTCAGGGAGAGACTAGTAGGCTCTGTAATATGGCAAATAAGAAAAAACAGCTCTGGTTACTTGCCTGATAATGACATAAATATTTGGTCCACCTTTTCCAGGCAGCACTGCTTCCCCCAGCTTCACAGGGGCAGCAGCTGGACAGGCAGCCACACCACATTGAAGGTACCTGCTATAATTGGGGTCCCAACCCAACAGCAGGGCAGGGAGCTCTGTGGGACACAAGAACCACAGTCCAGAGCCAGTGGCACTGGCCAATTCCTGCTAAAGACCAGGAAGCTGCTAATTAAATCCAATCAACATGTTCATTGATTGCTGACATTTGAAGTCATCCCTGTATTTTCTCTCCCAAGTGCACACAGTCCTATGGGCTGCCTAGCTCAAGACTCCTCATGCCTCATCCTGCACTAGTCTCTGACTGCTTGGATGCCCAAAATTCTGTGGTCTCTACCTGCCCAGTGGCCTTTGGGGCTCCACAGCAGCACTGATGACAAGGAGCAGGCAAATCCCACCACAGGGAGACCATCATGTCTTCTGGGTGTCATGCAAGGGTGTTGAGAAATGAGATGCCTGGCAGTCATGTTCCAACCCATGGCAGCACCAGCCAAGGAAGCCCTTTCTGAGCCACAGCTGGAAGAGAGCAGCCTCACCACAGGCATGCAGGCAGGCTCCTCTCCCAGCCCTGAACAGGCACTGTGCACACATAAATGTCATCACCTGACACTGCCCTCACACTGTGTAGACTCCTCTTCCCCCACAGTATGAATACTCAAAATTCTTCATGCCCAGAAATAGCAAGGCATAGCATTTATGATTCTGCACTAATATGGGGGAAAGTGGGTGAAAACAAGGGGGGGAAAAAAAAGGCATCTACACGCATGCATCTTCTCCAGAAACTGGCTGTAAAAGTACACTGAAGGAGGAAGGCAGGAAAAATGACCCTGGGTGCTATGCAGGACAGTTACTCTGGGCAGGAATGACTGACATGGACTTACTGGGCTCTTCACTGCACCTCCAGCACAGCACAAAGCACTCCAGCTGTCCCTGAGGTTCCCCAAGAACACCAACATCAATATTGCATGTTCACAGCAACATCAACGTTACAGTTTTACAGACCGCATAGGCTTTTGTCACTCAGCTATAAAATATTTACAGAGCCATGGTCTCAGCAGAGAACGCGAGAATTTAAAGCTTTAAATATTGATATTAAAATGAATTCACACTTGATGGCCTTCCTAATATCAACACTAAAAAAAAAAATATGTTTTCTTTCTAGCAGTGCTGTTGAAAACCTGCCTTAAATGAGCACAGAGCCATCAATCCCTCCCTGTGGCAGCAGCCAAGCTCTGCCCGCCGGGAACACGCAGGCACCTGAAGCAGAAAGGTGCACATCAAACCCTCACACATCTCCGGGAGGAAGGTGCAACGGAGCCGTGGCACTTGTCACTCGGAGCCTGAACCTGCACACTGACCTGTACTCCGATGCTCTGTTTAAAGCAGAGCTTTTCCTAGCATCCCACCCGAAATCCGTGCTATTCCTGACAGCTTTTCACCCACCTGTGGGAAAGCACCTGGTGATTTCGGGCCCTTGACAAGTGGACAGACGTTGCCTACATAACCTGCCCTCATCCAGGCACTGCCACCACAGGAGGATTCCCGCTCCCGAGGGGCTCCCAAGGCCCAGGATAAGGGATGCTGAGGGGGCGTCCGGCAGCCCCGCGTCTGCCCTCATCGCCGCTTATGCTGGGCCATCGCTGGAGCAGGCACAACAGCGGGAAAGACAACGCTGCGGATCCCGCCTGCCGTGCCCCCGGGTCCCCCTGCGGGAAATGGGGCACGGCGGCCCTGAGGAGCCCGCCCGCTCCAAGGCCGGGCGAAAGAACGGGAAAGACCCAAGGTCATTCTCCAGGTAGGAGCTGCACCAAAGGACAACCGGGCAGGGGCAATGTTCTGGTAACTGGAGGAATAGCGGAATGGTTTGAGTCGCAAGGGACCTAAAAGACCATCTCATTCCAACTTCCCTGCAGTGGGCAGGGACCCCGTCCACTAGGACAGGAACTGGACTNCGCCCCGCCCCGCCCCGCGCCCATTGGCTGAGCCGGGACACGCCCGCCTCGCGCGCTCATTGGCTGTGACGTCACGCGGTGGGCGGGGTCCCGGGCCGCCGCCGCTCTCCCGCCGCTCCCGGGGCGCCGCGATCCGCAGCCGGCTGTGGATGNGCGCCCATTGGCCGAGCCGGGACACGCCCCGCCCCGCCCCGCGCCCATTGGCCGAGCCGGGACACGCCCCGCCCTGCCCCGCGCCCATTGGCTGAACCGGGACACGCCCGCCTCGTGCGCTCATTGACTGTGACGTCACGCGGTGGGCGGGGTCCCGGGCCGCCGCCGCTCTCCCGCCGCTCCCGGGGCGCCGCGATCCGCAGCCGGCTATGGATGCTCCCGCCCCGCTCCTCTCAGCGTGCAGGTGACTGCCGTGAGTGCGAACAGCTCGTTCGTGCCGAGGATAAAGAGACAAGGCCAGAGATAACATACGAAGTAGCAGTGGATGCGGTAGGAAAGAAACAGACTTGAGAAGAAAAGGGCCCGGAAAAGGAAATAGGGGGTTCTGATTCTGTTTTCCATCAGGCCAAACTTAGACTGAGCATGTAATATAATTTTCTTTTGCCATGATGCCCGAATGTGCCAGAGACACAATGCATAATCCCATCAAGCTCCTCCATTATTGTGCTTATTTCTGCTTCATTCCCGAAGGACACGAGCTTGGATCCTGCCACCCCTGTGTCCTGACATGTCTCATTCCTACCCTCCCACAACTGCTGAACATGTTGCCTTGGTCACGAAAGAGAGATCCCCAAGACGCTCAATTGCAACAACTTTTATAAAAACAGGAGACAGATAATGAAACACCCCAAACCAGTGCCCCTATTCCTTGGAAAACCCAGGTTCATATCCACACGGGTTCATTGCAAGTCTTCATGGAAGGGCTTTTTTCTTTCCTAGGCCATATAACTTTGTTCTTTTCCAGACATGCAATTGTCTTTTCTTTATCAGAGAGCTGTGTGAAAATTTTCCAGACTGGCTTAGCATCAGCTTACTGGGGAAGTGGTGTCAGCAAAGATGGGTTTCCCCTCCTAGCAAAAATAAAAATTGCTGTTTAGCAGAGCTGTGCTGAACCGTGACCGTGACCTGCACTCAGCTTGCCTCCCCTCTGTAATCTTGCGTGCAAGCCGTGGGTGACACCCCTCGGATCTGACACACTGTGGTGACAAACATTTCGTTATCCCCAGCAGCACGGCAGCGTTCACCCTTCTCAGCACAGGCCCAGTGAACTGTGTGTGGCAGAGACTCTTCCTTCTCCCTCCTGTCACTGATGCCTCCTTCCCTTTGCACTCTCCTTCGACCAGCCTTACCTCCTTGGGGAGCTTCCTCATGAAGGATGGTGTTGCACAAGATGGTGGAGGAGAACCTGGGACTTGTCTCCTGCCCCTCTGTTATTTCTGTAGGGACAGATTTCCTTCCTGGCACCTCTCTTGTCTTTTCCCCTTCCAGCTCCAAGACTCCCAGGTGTACAAAATGCTCTCCTTCCCCACTTTGCTGATGAGGATGGTCTGCAATGGGGAAAATAAAAAGGGATGTGTGGCACCTGATAGGCTCTCTTGGCTGTTGCTTCTCTATGGCACCTGTAGGGTGAGGAGAAGAGAGGAGAGGAGAACAGAGCAGAGCAGGGCAGAGCAGAGGAGCAGCCTGGAGAGGAAGTGAGCTGGGGTACAGCCAGACCAGGCAGAACCCCTAAAATGCACATCATAGAACCACAGAATATCCTGAGTTGGAAGGGACCCACAAGGATCATCAAAGTCCAGTCCCTGCACAGGACACCCCAAGAGTCACACCCTGTGCCTGAGAGCATTGTCCAAACACTTCTGGGGCTCTGTCAGGCTTGGGGTGCTGTGACCACTTCCTTGGGGAGCCTCTTCCAGTGCCCAGCCACCCTCTGGGTGAAGAACCTTTTCCTAATATCCAGCCTAAACCTCCCCTGACACAACTTCATGCCTTTGTCTCGGGTCCTGTCACTGGTGACCAGAGATAAGAGAAGAATCTTCCTTGCAGCAGCAGCATTTAGTGCAGCAACATCAGGGGGAGGCAGGACACTGTGCTGACATGAGCAGCTTTTAGGTTTTGTCAGAAGTCCAAATAACCTTTCTTCAGCATTAGTAGCTGAGCGTAGGTTTTGCATCAACCAGTGCTGGAAAACCTGGAGTATCCTGGCCTGTTGCATTCCTTTGACTTGTAAATGATCATGGGAACACAGGGACATGAATTAAATCTTATTACCATCTTTTCCCTTCTGTATTCTGGGAAAAATACTGTTCATCTGTCTTGTCCTTTTAAAATAGGAAGTCTTCTAAAGATGCTAAGTTTTCACTTAATTGGATTAAGCCAGTGTAACATTTTCCAGGATGCACAGAAGGTATTTATGAGCCCAACTCTCAGTGGCATCCTCAAGAGTTAGGCACGAGGTCCTTTTCAGGATGTGAGTCTTATAGCAGCAGTAGGGTTGGGGCTAAGACCCCTGGAGCTATGTGTACATGAAAAATAGTGCTGAAAAAGGGTTGCTGAGCTCATCTGGAGCTGGTCACCAGAATTGTGATACTTCTGTGGGTGCTATTGGGTTTTGTGTCTCTTTGCAAAATCTCATCTGCACAAATGTTTCAGCTCAACGTGAGATAACTGCATAAAAATTAATCAGAGAGAGGGAGGGATCCTGCAATTTCTCAGATAGAAAATAAATTATGAAGGTCGAATGACTCATGGCCTGTGGTGGTGAAAATCATTTAGCAACTATAATGAATTAGGAAAAATATTCTAAAAAAAGATAACTTCCTACAGTTTTTCTTCTCTTATTTCACTAAAACATCACACCAAGCACAGTGTACATTTCACACACAGTATTTTTCTCAATTGCTGGATTTCAGACACCTTTTTTTGTAATCTTGGTCTAGTATCTTCTGAGATGTTGAACGAATAAGATTGCTACAAAAGAACAAACCAAATATTTTGGCAGGATATGTGGTGGTCTATGTTCTACAAGCATTTTCTAATTCTATGATGATCTCGTAATGGTATGATAGTGACTAAAACAAGTATTTTTGAATGAGAAAGGGGAAAAGAAGCTGTGTACTACTGCAGTACTGTAGAACTATTAATAAACCAAGCTGATAAAAATAAATAATTTTCATTGGAATCATAGTAGAAAAAAAGAGCTGTGCTACTGCCTGAAGCAATGGCATGTCAGTGTCCTCCTGACACTCATTTACTTTGATTTTCAAGGGAGAAATGAGCATCATAACAGCCAAGGCAAGTGGTGCCTTCCTCTTAGTGTTTGTGTGAGCACAAAAGGATGTCCTCCTCAGCTGATTGTGCAAGAATAGGAAACAAAACTGTCGGCACCAATCTCGCTGAGGCTCCTGAGCCTCTTCCCGACGGGTGCTCGCTTTTGCTGGCCAGCAGGGCTCCAGTGCTCCTGGGGAGAACGTGCTGCTTTGGGCCTGAACTCCACCTGCCCAAGGGTTTGCTGCCTCCCGGCTTGGAGACCCCTGATCACCAGAGAGCTTTCTCCTGCGGTGCCTCCTGTGCCACCAAACAGCCCACAGCACTCCCTCACGTTACACAGCTCCTCCTGAAGGATGAGAGCCAAAGGAGGAATGTGCTTTCCAGCCACCAAAAACTTTGAAAACCTCCCCAAAAACTGTGTTGTTATACGACTAGAAATAAGCCAGCTTTTTCATGGTGAAAAATTGTCTAGTGTCTATTCATTGCACCATTATGTTCAACGGAATTGCCGTGTGTGTCATATCCCAGCAGTGCAGAGTGTTTTAATCCACCATAAATCCATGCACTGTACATCATCTGGAGCATTTAGTGTGATGGAAGGTGCTGAAAATGGATTGAATAGCCCTGGTATATTGAGACAGGATCATCTGGTCAAGAAAAGCTTTCTCTGTTGTCTTGAAGGGCCCAAAGCTTCCCTTTCTTAAGTACCTCAAAAGCACCACTCAGGCAGCTGCTTCTTCCACTTGGGAAGGGCAGAGAGCCCCTCCATCATCCTATTGAACCAGGGGAAATCCACAGCTTTATGCCCTTGGATCCTCTCCAGATCTCAGGAAAGGTAAATACCCCTGCTTGCCTGGGAGGGTCTCTAGAGGCTGCTTGTCCGAGTCTGGTTCTCCACCTTTGAAATCAAACTCTTCCTTTCCCCAGTAAGCTGGGGATACCGGTATGCATCATCCAAAGACAGAAAAAGGAAATTTAAAAAAAGGCAAAAATATGTGGCTGACGTGAAGCTGCAGGGAGTATAAACTATGAGAACAGGTCCGGCCACAAATTGAAGAAAATGCTTGATGAGAGATAGGATGAATTCCTGTTTCCAGACATCAGGAGGACATTACAGTGAATTTGTTGCCATACAATTCAGATGCTGTTATGTATTGTGCAATTTCAGGGGGAGATTATTGAAAAGCGCCTCCATGGAATCACTGGAATTCAAAAAAGTCAAAATATTTTCATGCTGGGAAGCAGAACACATCCTGTGTGCTCTATACAGTGGCTGGGAAAGATTAAAAAGAAGGGGAGTGGGTGGGGGAACAGGGGAAACAACTGGAAAACAGGAGTTTGTAAGAGGCTTTGGAGAGATGTGCTTGCCAGTTCTCCAGGTGGGAGCAGGTGATCTATTACAAAAAGAGGTGTGGTTTCTGCATTGGGTTTCTTATGAGCTGGCATCAACAACTCCTACTCCCACTGGAGCATGCCCTTTCCCTGAGTACAGGCAGAGTTTGGGAAAAGTAACCTTAAACACGTGGTGACCTTGCCAGGTGAAGTGGGAGGTGGGGACACTCCTCTGCTTTGCTGGAGAACCTCTGCTCAGGCTCAGCGGTGTGACTTAAATGCTGTAGTTCAGAAGCAGGAATATAACAGATCATGGGGCTCTCAGGAGCAAGATAATTAAAAAAAAAAGAGTAAAGTGCATCATGACGGGTTTCCTACATGAAATACTGGCAAATTGTAAGAGGAAATGAGGATTCTAGGAGAAATGATGCACACGTAGAGAAGGAGTGGGCCAAGAAAGCAGACTGTCCTTCTTAACATTGTTATTTTGACAGATTTCAAAACTGAAAACATTCTGTGTATCTTATAGTTTATTATATATAAATGCTTGTTGGTAATTATATGATAATTTTTATTTCAAAGTCCTGTCTCCCCGTAGATTTGATAATGTTTTCACCTTCCTGGAGATTCATTAAACTCACTTTCCTACAGGATGCCTTGAAAGCCAGGAGATAATCTTCAGCCTTGTTGACACCATAATGCTCTGATGGCTTGTGTGCCATTAAAATAGATCACAGAAATGTTCATCTATAGAACCTGAACTCAATACGTTGTGTCAGTACACAGTATAGATCCCTTAATCCATAGACTATTATTACAATAGTGGATTAAGGAGTTGTTTGGGATCAGAGCATGCTGTATGTGTAACAAAACAGTTTAGCTGAGATTAGTATTTATTACTCAATGCAAAATTTGATTGAAGGATTCGTAGGTGCTTATAATGTCAGTTTTTATTGTATCACTAAATTACTGACTTTTTGCCATACAAGCTCTTGTTAAGACCTGAGAATTAATCACTGTATATAAAAACAATAAAAACTGAATAACTGAAACAAATCTAATTAAAATATTTTAGCTTCATACAAATATAAATATGGTATTTGGATGTTTAAAATGAGAATGTGCATGAAAAGGACACTCAGACTTCCAAAAAATAACTTGTAAATTTTTTTAAAAAATTTTTAAATGAGTTCATGAGCTGTTATACAGATCATCATTAAACTAATCTAAACCAAAAGTATTTTTTCCATACCATGTTCTTCTCTCATCTTTACAGTCTTGGTGAAATTGTCAGAAGGAGAAGTTTTATTCAGCTGTGTGATGGAGTTGAACTGAGTGAGACAGAGGCAGTTTTACAGACTTGTCTTTAATGCAGCAGAATGTTGTCAACAAGGCTTTTCAGTGACATCTCCACGTGAGCATGGCGAGCAGATGATTTGAAGATTACCAGGTCAGCCAGCATCTTAAAAATCTCTTCCATAAAGGATCAAATCTGCAGCCAGAAGCTGTTTACTGGCTGAAGGGGGAGGGAAATGGGTGTGTCTAAAAGGCAGAGACCCTGGGGTTTGTTTGTGTGTGTAAGAGCAGCGCTGTCTCTAAACTTGCTCTGTGTAACAGAGAGCTGAACTCTACTTGACACTCATTTTCAAGCAAACTAGGAGGCAAAATAAAATTTCAGTTGTGAGGTGCCAACATGTAAAGAAAAAAATTTGTGCATAAAAATCATTATATTTACAAGGTAAGTAGAGCAGAGCCATCTTTTTGGCCCAAAGTGGAACATGTTTATACTAAATTTCAGTTATACTATAAGTTGTATTATAAAAAAATATTTCTAATCCCAGTTTTAGCTGTGGTATTGTTTGTTTTTATTCTTTAGTCCTGTTGTTGCTAGTCCAGGTCCCTATTGTACTTTTCAGAAGAGTCTCAGTATTTCTGAATGGAGGTTCAGACACTTTCACATCCAGCAGATTAAACTCCCATGAGCGTGCCTGAGCTGGAGATTTCTCTTCCATGGAGTATCTGCCAGCTGATCATCCCTGTTGATTTTCAGGTCCACTTCCTACATGTGCACAGCCCCGGGCATGTGTTTTGTTGGAAGGTTGTGAAGCCCCAAGCAGGAGGGCAGAGCAAATGGAGGCAGCGCAAGGCGTCGCTTTGGCAGCAAGCGTGACCTGCAGGCAGGGATGGCTGTGGCACCTGAGGCCACGAATGCTGGTGCCCAGGGTCATGCAGCAGGGACTGGGAACCTGCATATCCTAAAAAGTGTTATGTGAATCAAAGTGAAAGGAAAGAAGGACCTGTGGCAGCCTTTCAGTGCATTTCCAAAAGAGCACTTGTGGCCAAAGAACTGGGGAATCAGCTCTGGGAAACTGGAAGAGAAAATATGCAGAAAAAAGCTGCCTCTCCATGAGGCAGCATTTAGGGCATGTTCAATTTCTACCAAATTCTAAAAGGTTTCTTCAACTTAGCCTTTACTTCCCCTTAGGTAAAAAGTCTTTTATAACTTAGCCCTGTGGTATAGCAATTTAGACTTGGTTGCCACTGGCTTCAGAGGTTATGCTCCACTATAGGAAAAGATAGAAAGATGAAAGATATATTTAAAGAAGCCACAGAGAATTTGAAAATAGCCAGTCTACCTACCACTTGGACTGACTTTACGTAATTTTTAAACATTTCTGAAGTTTCTACATAAAAGATTATACACAGTACATTATCCCTTAATGCCAAAAGGTTAAAAAAAGCAGAGAAAAGAAAACCAGGAAATAGAGCTTTCACTGATTTCCAGTAAGATTTTCTCAACAGTAAATTTGTTGAGATCAAGAAGGTAAGAATACATGTTCTGAATACAGTGCATATTTGGAATATATTATTGTTTATAGAGTCTGAAACATCATTTCAATGCTGCTGCTTTCCATCATGTCAGAAAGCAGTGGATCTCAAAATAATAGTTTTCCAAAGACCATTAAACATCCAAAGGCTGGTGTCTCACACTACTTCGATAAGGTAATAGTCTCATTTTTATAAAGAGAAAAAAAAGATTTGGCAAAAGATTTTGTGAATGTTTTCGATGTGCTAAACATCAAGTGAAATTATTTTGTTTTCCTCAAATATACCAGGCAGTAGAGCATCCCAGCAAAAAGCAGGGACTCTTCATCAGATGAATAGCAGAACAATTTGTTCCACTCTATCCTTAAGCACAGACCATTAATGCTGGCAGCAGAACTCCTTCAGGATCCTTACAGGCACTTAGGAGAGCTCAGGCCACTGAGAAGACCTGGAATCCCTTGCAAATTTACAGAAGCACCTTGCTTCCCATACTCTGCCTCAGCTAGAAGTTTAAAGACTAAGTTTGCCTTTCCCCTTTGCATGGGTTCAGATTGTAGGGTTTTGTGTTCATTTCATTGGCTAAAACTGCCAGGTAGCTCCCTCACTGACTCGTGTCAGTGCTCCATGCAACCTCCCACAGCAGAATCAAGCTGGGAGCTCTCTGTAGCTCTCCATGTGGATAAGGCAGATGTAAATTTAGTGCTGGTCCCAGATCCTGAACTGAAGTATCTGCTGACTTTGTCATTCACGTTTATCATGTTCATCAGGAGCACAGAACCCCTGCCATCTCAGCAGCCTCACAGCAACTGACATTACAGGAGTACCTTGGAAATACCCTTTCCATTTAATCTCTAATTAAATTGATTCCAGTTTTGTGACTGACATGGTGTGAAAAGTAGTTGTTGTCACAACAATTTTAATGACACATAAATATTTTCTGCCATCAAGTAGAACAGATTCATCCCTCATTACAGATATTGCCATATGGCTATCACATGGCAGGAAATACATCCTCTAACAACTTTGGCTACCTTTAGATCAGTCAAGGACTGAAGAAATTCCCACCTTAGAGCCCAGACCTAAAACTTGGAGCGCAGCCTGAGACTTAAATGCAATTAAAGGAGTGCAAGCAGATGAAGAAATGTGCCACTTCCTGTAGCTCACACATTTTTTACAGGGAAAAAGAGAGTTGTGCTTTTAGCAAGGTGATATAGAGACTGGTTCAGGTAGATGTGCACCAGCTGTGGTCATAAATGGCCTACTGTGATCTGCAGGACCTCCTGAGCTGCCTGGTGGGTGACTTGAGGGAAGGGATCATATGATTGCTCCCCAAGGTGTTAAGTTGAAATCCACTGGTTTAAGTAGGAGATCTTGGTTAACCAAGTGTGTTTGAAATGAAATGAGCTCAGGGTGGTCACATAACTGTTTCAGCCTGCAGATCTAACTCACTGGAATGTGGTGTCTGACGTACTGAATGTAGTCTCCATGTTTGGGAGCAAAGCTCCCCAGCCTGGCCTTGCAGGACACAGCCACAACTGGACAAGCACTCAGTTTCAGATTCTAGCAAAACAATATTGGTTTTACCAATTTAACAAATGGTTAAATATTCTCAAAGGGGGAATATTTTCCAATACACCTATTGGACTAAAAAACTGGGTCGACACACCCATATTCCTCCCTGTGCTAAAGATCCAAGTGACTATAAAGGAACTTGGCTAACAAAACATACCACACTCACAGAATAAGGCCACAGGCCAGTTGTGCTTGACAAAAATACTTTTGACAAGGAGGTGTAATTCATTGTTTAGAATCACTGAAATGTATTTTATAACTGTTATTCTTTGGCATTCACCCCAAAGGAGTAGCTGTGCTGCTTATCCAGCTGCTGAAGGCATAAGGCATCCACTATAGATACAAAAGAAGTGGAAAATTTTGTCCATTTTTTAAATATGTCTATATCACACAGGAATTCCCAACATTTATGTCACATTAGTTTGGTATTTCCTATCTGTATTTTTAGTTTCACTTTTCAAATTTCAATCCATTCAAATAACTTCATCTGAGACGTTGTTTTTTCCTTCAAAAACTCACTGCCATATGGAGGAAACATTAAAATTATTGGATCCAAAGTAAAAACAAAAGCAGCTTAGTGTTAGTGCAAGAGGCTTAAATCAAGACAATTAAACCTAAGTTAAACTGAAAGTAAAAATGACAAATAATTTTGGCCAGACGTAGACCACACACCAAACAGAAAGTCATTGTCATGCATGGTAGAAGCAGAGTCCTCAAAAAAAGATCGTCTTCAGAAATAGTGAAATAAACTTCCAACAGAAATCCATGCTCTAAGCAGACAAGAAAAATCTCTAGCAGGAGTAATTTTGAGAAGAGGCTGCCTTCCAGAGTTTCACCAAGGGATCACTCACTGCCACGCAACCAAGTGATTGCCTACCATTTTGGGAAGAAGGTCATGTGGTGTTTTCAGCATGGACAGGACCCGGGATAATCCTTCTGCAGCCCAGCTTTCCTCTCCTGTTTGTTATTTTAATGCTGTGGTTTATTCTTAATGCTGCTCTGAGTGACAGCTACTATGACAGCCGCCTGTGTATCTCCCAGAAAACGAGGGCTGGCCTCATTAACCAGTGTGGCGTTGGGATATTTAGATGTAGCCTTCAATTGTTCAGTTTTTAACAGAATAGTTGGAAATGAGACTGCTACACTTGGTGACCATAGTATGAATTCAGTCTTTTCCATGTATAAAAATCTTGTCAGTGTTCTTTGGCAGGAATAAACCTGGCCCCTCAGAAATGCCAAATTTTAGATATTTTATTTGTAATATTACCAATTCGCTGATACCAATCTCTGATCCTCTAACACAGCATTCCACACTGCTTCCCAAAGACCACTAGGTGTTAATTGCTAAGACAGACCTGCAGGTTCTAAGTGAAATTTTGACAGGAGTTCCTGTGACAATGAACAACACGTAATGGAGAAGAGGATAAAAGCCCAACAAACACTTGACCAATTCTTGGAGCTGCCAGGATAGGCAGTGAGATAATGGAATAAATGGCTCAAAGTTATAATGAAAGCAATGGGAAATAATTATTGCTCTCTACTTTGTTAGTCCTATCCAATCTCTTTTACTCCAGCTGTGGCTGTTGCCACTGCTGGCAAGACAAGGAGGCAAATACCTGCTTCTTCCTATGCCTTCACTACTCTAGTGAAGCTGTGCTAAAAAGTAAAAAAGAAAGAAAGTTTACATCCATACAAATAAATGCAAAGGGCTGGAACATGTCCATACCCAACGGGACCCTCTGACTTGTGCTGCATCCGGGGAAGTCTGTCCTTTCCTTTTCTCTTTCATTCCAGACAGTCGATTCTCTTTTGATGCTTAACTGTGGTAAATACAGCTCTCATTATTGATTCCTAGAAAACTTTTAAGAGCATATTTATTTGTTCTTCCATTAACTCCTTCTGGTGTGACAAGCCCCAGCTTAGATTGATTTCTGCTCTATATTGTATATGAACTAGCAGTGCTGCAGCTTTATCTGTATTTGCTTAGGCTGTGAGATTGAAGGTTGAGTAAAACTACAAGAGGGAGTATTTGTCCTTGCTGTCCCCTATTTGCAGCCCAAGAACTTTGCATTTTTCATGAAATTTCTGTTTTGTACTTATCCTGCCCCCCTCTTTTCTTTTGTTACATCAAACTCTAGGGGTTTCTGTTGGGTATTTATATGGACATTATGCACTTGGAGCAATAAGTGTATTTCTGCACCAAAGTGCATGGTAGATGGCTTGCTCAGGTTATTTTACCAGCAATTCTCTGAAGTGTCAGGGATGAGTGGGACAGCAGACAGTGTCCCACGCAACTAAACTGAGATTGCAAGTTCTGCTGCATTCTGTGCAGCAAGGAGCCTTCACAAACCTGTTGGTAAAGCTGTTTCAAAAGACAGAAAGATAGACACAGTAACCTTAAAATAATCCACTGGTGAAGAAAATCTCTGGGGATTTAGTCACATTTTTAATCTGCCTAGATTTGTCTGCTAGCCTTGGTCTCTTCAAAAATTCAGTTCTAGATCTAAGATGTCTCTTCCAGCAAAAACACCCACTATAAACAGGTAATAGACTGACAGAAAAGACTTGAGTTTAATAAACCATCATTTTCCTGGTACATTTGTTGCCTTCTAGAGGCTGACCTGGAACAGAGACTAGACAGAGCAAGGGGATAAAGTAGATATTTATTAAAAGGCCTCAATGGGTACACCTGGGCCACACAAGGGTCCGGCTGGACCACACCCAAGATGCCCCAAAATGGTCACAAAATGGACACCTGATCACGAGGTCTCACACTTTTATAAATTCTGGTCCATCAGCATATTAGAGTCAATTGTCCAACCATAGCTTCAGGTTATGAAGCTCCATCCTCCTGGTTTTTTCTTCTCACTTCACTGCTGTTTTTGTTCTTGGGCCTGAAAGTTGGCCCTGGCATTGAGCTAGAGAAGGAATTGTTTTGTCTACCTACTCTGTGAAGAGAACTCAGTAGCACTTAATATGGAACCTAAAGCTACCCACTAAAACAGCACAGGATCTAAAAAATATAATAGCTAAAACCTAAGGCATCACATTAGTCAATTCTTTGTTTGGACTTTGCTCCCTGGGTGCAAATATCCTGGGTGTAGATATTGTCCTGGAAGGGAAGGAAGTGTTATGCAGTGTTACTGAGGTCAGCCAGCTTTCTGGAATAAACAGCAAATTTAAGGTCACCCGCTGCTTCTCCTTTGCCTTGCCCTCCACCTGCCTTGGGCTGCACTGATCTGACATTGTGCAGCAGGAGAACATGTATGATTTAGCTCTGTTGCTGTCACTACACCTGCAGAAGGAGACAGAGTGACAGAACATCAGTGTCTTCTCAGCTGTCTTGCTAGCTATCAGCCAGTGGGCAGAGAAGAGCAGTTTCCAGCAGGAAAGAGGAGAGGTCTCCTTGTGAGAACTTGCAGAAGAATGTAGGAAACGGATCTGATTTTCTGACTGCTCCATTTTGTAGCTCCTAAGCAAGGCTGGAGAAGAAATGTCACCACTCTTCTGCTTCATGTATCCTTGGGCTACAAAGGGACAAGATAGGCCATCCTGGAAGCCTGCTAACCTGCTCAGTAATATCCCAGAGCAACTAATTACTGGTGCACGGAATAGGTGGGAGCTGAACACAGCCCAGCTGCCTTTACCAACCTTCAGAGAATGAGAAGTTTGCTCACCTTCTGCAACACAGAGGGCAAGCAGAGGCCGGACTGTGCATGTGCCTGCCCTGCTGGGACATCACTTTTCTTCTCAGTTGCACATTTCCCTTCTTCACATCGTGTAGCCAAGTCTATTTAATGACTTCATACACCTCAACCAAATGCATTAATTGTAAACAAATCCAAAGACAGTCATGGAAAAATGGGAAAACAGCAGGAAGACTGTCTTCTCCACCTGAATAATTTCCCCAAAAGAGATGACATTGAGTTGATATAATTACTGAAAAAACCCCAACAAACCCTGAACAAAATCCCTCCAATCAACTCTGCTCCACCCCCCACACCCCACAAAAAAACCCCCAAACCTCAACCAAGCCACCCACACAAGCCACATCAAGTCTTGAGTCTTGCAGCAGCATCAGCAAAACAGCTGTTGTGCTGAATTTTTTGAAAACAAGGCATTGGCTCTATTGAACTCAAGAAGCTGGAATGCAGAATTCTGTCCACCTCACTGCCCAGGCTGGACAGCCTCTCAGGACACCCTGTGGGCCCCTCTATCTGAAGCAGCCTTTCGTAGTGAACTTAGAAAAACCATTTGAATGTATCAGAACAGGTTCCTGAGTAAGGACAACTAATCCTTATAAAGCAAGGCTTTATAAATACAGTGAATTCTAGAGGGTCCTTGCTAGCAGCATGCCCATACAACATGCAGGAAACACAATGTTAGCACATTCACCAATAAATTATTTGTGTAATTACTGTTACTGTTCTTTGCCAACATTTTTGTCTGTGCACTTCCAGAAAATTTGGATCATGCATATTTAAAGATCTAATGCTAAGTCCCTCCAGCAGAGTCAAACCTTCCTATCATCCCCCTGCCTCTGCTCCAGCACCCTGTACTTGTGTGTGCGCTGTGGCGAGCAGGTGATGCTCAAATACCTCGAGGGGAGAACTTCAACTCCATTTTCAATGCAAATCCTGGAATCTGGCAAGTGTTAAGATTGTGCTGTCACCCAAACGTGACAGGTCTTAATTGTCATCTTCTGGCTTATCTGATTTACAAGCAGTTAACTACTCTCATCTCCTCAACAGCAAGTTCCAGATGTACAGCATGATGGCAGCTGTACAGTAATCATCTGATAAATTAAGTCTCTCAGTAGTGCCTGAAGGTTTGTCCTTTAATCTGAAACGTCACACTCTTGTGTAGGCATGTGTACCCAAAATTATTCTGTAAGGTAACAGGAAAGGTATTTCATGAGTCTGTTGAGGAACATGTATTTATGGAGATATGGAAATAAATAGATAACTAGGGTGTGACATAAGGAGAAACAGCAGGGTACTGAGAATAAAAAAAATAAATTAGAGGTGAATTGTAGGAAGCAGCATATCTGAGACAAGAACATCTCTACACAAGTAATCTTCCTTCCTTTAAGAAAATACATAGTTGTGGTAGGCTGTTGGAGCTGGAGATACAGCTGGCCCAGAAATGAAGGTGGTGTCCAAACTGGTAAAGATGCCCAAACAGAAAGAGGATGGCCTGTAACTTCATGGCAAAAACTCCTGGACATGTGTGTCCCACACCAGCTAAGCTTACTAAAGTTCTTTCTCAATTCCTGGAGCAGGAACCCCAAACCAAACACTGCAGTAGCACTCAATTAAAAAGAAAAAAAAAAAAAAAAAAACAAAAAACCAAAACCAAAAGCCACCTCCCAAAAAACAGTAACAAAAAGGGGAAAAAATAAATTCCACAGCCACAAAGCTGCTTTTTATTTCTTCTGGAGAAAGAAAATCAGGATGCCAACTCCCACATCATTTTTTCAAAGTATGATTTAGACCAAGGATTCCTCTCAGACTGAATCTTGCAGTGATGGCCACTCTCTTTCTGACTCTGAACGATTATCAGCCACCAAAACCTGACACTTCTCTGAAGTGTTTTGTCCAAATTTGCCCTGTCTTCTTGCAGCTCAGCAATTTTTCCTACCTCTTAACGCTCCTATTAATTTACATTTTCTCAGACATTCATGCCACAAGTGCAATTTAAGAAAATACTGTGTAATGCAGTAAGACTTTGGAAAAGCTCAGTATTTTGAAAGTTCAGACAAAAAAGACAGGACTCCCAAGAGATCTGAAAAAAAGATACAGTACCCAGTAGAATTCTTAGACGCCCTAAATTCTAGGAAAACATTTAAAATTATCTGAGGCAGTAATGTGTTACAAGGCAAAAAACAACTTTAGCTCTTCTGTAAAATCTGTGATGTATTAAGCTTTCTGAATTGTCTCAAGTACTCCACACTGCAAGCTTAACATTTCAATTGCAAATCAGCTGCAATTACTACAAGGCAAGGCTGCTTGAAAAGCTGTGTATGCAGCACGTTCAGTGTCCAAAAGATAGTGACATTTCACTGTCTTTAAAGCTGGAAATAAAATACTTGAGAAACTGCCATGACTTATCAACTAGTCTGTAGGAAAAAAACCACGAAAATACATGCAGTTTCAAACCCACATACACACCACAGTGCCTGCATCTAACTTCTATCAACCTGATTTTTAAACAGCAATTGTAAATACATCACAAAAATCTGGCTTTTGAATTTCAATAGCAGACAGTTGATTCATGTTTCCCAAACTAAGTATCCCTATTTGTGTGGAAACTACTGATGATTTCAGGCAGTGACCATACAGTAGGCTATCACAAAACCAGGGATATGAAGACTATTCAATTTTGTAGTTTTAAACATTTGAATCAAGAGTCACACTACAGTTCACTGCAGTAGTAAAGAGGAAACACTTAGCATACTCACCCTTTTCCTGTTATGAACATAAAGCGTGGGAGATTTGCCTAAAATCAGCATTTCCTAGCGACTACATGCTGGGAGGGACACAGGAACAAACCTGTGCACATTTGAGCAGGGCTGTGTCAGAGCATGAGCACCGTGGCTCATCTGGGAAAGGTTGGAGCACTGCAATTGTGGGAGTGCCTCCTGCAGCCCTGACGTGCCAACTTTGGGGAGGTCAATAATGACAAGTTACCTTAACCAAGGATATTTTTATTTGGTCCAATTTTCAAGCATCATCAGGTTAAGGTACTCTAGAAAAGTAAACTGGTAAGAATAAAACCCCCAATCTTATGAATGGCAATTGGTACTTGAAGTTTAATTTTAAATAAAAATTTACCAGCCAAATTGTGTTATGAATCTAAAACTACCAAACAAGCTTTGAACAAAATACTCCATTTCCAAAAAAAAGGCAAATATAGGTTTAATGCCAGTCATCCAAAATTGACATTAGTCTCTTAATATAAGGCAAAAATAGTAACTTTCTTTTATTTTTTAACCTACATTAAGTACAGTCAGCAATAGCTGCTCTATAGAATATGCATCATTGAGATCTAAAAGCAAGATCAGCAGAGAATGCCGACTCATCATTGCAAGATCTTCTCAACATTGTGACACAACTCCATAGCAATCTCTGGAAATGTCTCTGGGTTAAGGACTGGATTAATGCTGCAGAGTGGTTTTGTTAATTGTGTGGATAATTTAGTTCTCATGTGCCACAATCACATGTCCATATAACAGCCATTAAGCACAAATAATAATTCTTGGAGATCTAAATGTGTGTCAATATACATTAAACCATAGAAAATGCCATAAAATATTCTATGCAATCTTTAAGCATCTGTCTTCAATATAACTGTATTTACATATTTTTATGAACTTATGCAATAAGTCAATGAAGACATTTTTACAACGTTTATTAGATTATGAATTTATAAATTCAAGGACTCAGAGGCACATAGTTTAAAAGGCCAAGAACACCAAAACTAATTAAGTCACAGAAATCAGAATATTTATGGACGTAACACCAGTAAAAAATAAAAATCACATCCAGACTAAATGCGACACTTTTTAAGAGTCATCCTTCAAAGTTAGCATAATAAAAAGTTCTCATTTCCCTCAAAGAAAAATAATTCATCCCACCTACCAAGCTAGAAAAACCTATTTACAGTCGTACTTTGATCAGAAGTATCATTAAATTGTGTAATACAGCCACTTCTATTCTGCCATTAGAATTTAACACTTCTTTTAGAGCATAGTTGTATTTACAAATGCATAAATATTGTAACTCTGATCTTCATTAAGGTTTGAATGAAAACAGGTTGTTAAGTCACAATACAAACGTGTTAGTGGAAAAGTAGGTGCAATTCAGTATCATTCTCAAAGAACAGGAAGCCAATACTTCTGATAAAGCTCAAGTTCATCAACAAGACCAGGTTTTTTAAGTTATGTTAAAGAAGATTAAACCTCTTCTGTGTTAACTCTTTACATTGGTTTCTTCAGTCGACTTTCACTACGCTGTATATTTTGGTTACAAACCAAAAGCATGCAAAGAATCCAATTGTACCTAAAAGAGAAAAAAAAATTACATGTTAGAACACTGACACAGGAGACATTAATTTCTATCCCTAGTTTATAAGTTAGGATGTATGTACATGTGATCTGCTGTCCTTAGCCTTCAGTGCATCAATCAGATCAGATAATGGAGAGTTACAGACAGTATCTGGTCCTTATAGGTTACTCCATAACCTATCTCATTATTTTCAAGAACATAGAACAGATCATGTGGAAGACTCTAGTTGCAAGATGTTTCTGTGTTGTTTGTCTTACATATTTGTTCTTGTTCCAGTATAGCTGCAGTCCCACTCCTTCACAGTGCTCCATTTCACCCTTTCTCAGTGACTACTCAGACACACTTTATCTGAGCTACTCAGATGTCAGAATATTTTTATTACGTTTAATAAATATAATAACAGCATCAGAGTTCCCACTTAGCAATACTTTAAGGTCTTGAGAAACTAGAGCATTACCTTTATTTCTCCATAAACTGAGTTAATACAAATTTCAAACTACAGTGTAGTTACTACACAACTTAAGAGTTCTACTGAAAACATGTGTTACATACCTTAAAAATAAACACTTCTGAAATACTTATGACAGTCAAAAGGTACACACAGATTTGAATTAAAATTGAAGGATGAAGACCATTTCTCTGATAACTTATCATCTTTCTACAGCAGAATAAAACCAGCTTCATCTCTTCTCTTTGTGTAACTCCAAAAGAAACTTTTAGCAAAAATATTATTTAGAATGTGAAACAGTTAATATAGTTGGGCTTTGTTAATCTAATTGGATTGCATCAAAATTCAGTCTCAGTCAGAATGATATTGGATTAAAGAGCAGCCCAAAACACCTGTTACAGGAACCTTAATTTCCCACAAAACTAGGACAGGAAAAAAGCTCTGAAAATTATCTGATTTTTGCCTAAGAACCTCTTCTAAAATCATATCCTTAACTTATACAAGCATCAAGGAAGTTCTTTAGAGAAAAAAAAACTTCCTTTGTTTTAGATTTGGTAAGAGGGACAACAAGAGTCCTGTGGTAACTTGTTGTCTATAAAAGCTTGAACGGAACCATGAATGATATCATGGTCATTTTTTTCACTTTACGCTTGCTAAACCAGTGATGTTTAAGGGACTCATTTACTATGATACGTAGCTGTGATGCCAGCTGTGAATCAAAGATTTGTCATGTAGCTCCCGGTATTCTGCCTGCTGAGTCTGATCAATGACCTGGAATGCAGGATGGATGCAAGTGCCTGGAGCATGTGTTACATTGACATAGCAGCAGGGCACCGTCAAACCCTTCCTCCCGATCCCGACAATTTTTCACAGATGAGTAAGCAGCAGCAGAATAGTTTTCATACAACAAGTATGACTTTTTCTTTTTCAGCTTTTTTATCATCCTGACATGGGAAGTCAGTTGCCTTTGGGAGCAGTTTTTGCTAAATTTGCTATTATGTTCTTCTGTTTAAAAAAATGGAGAAGAATTGCCTGTCCCTTTACTCTACCTCTGACTCCTTCTATAAATCCTTATCTCAGAGCACTTCAGCAAACCTCAGAGAACTGAACATAATCTGCTTTTACATTCATATCAACCTAAATGGACAAAATTCTTCTTAAATCTTAAGAAACAGGATTATTCCCCCAAATTAAAAGGTATTTTTCTCTTAATCTTCTGGGAAGTAGATAAAAAAATTGTTAAGCACAGAGTGTTTTAGAATTCTGTGTGATTATTATTACGTGTATCCTTCCGTGATTTTAACACAGAAATTAAAAATTTAAAAAACCCAAGAGCATACAGACTCTGAAAACTTAGTTCTAATTGCACAGGATGACTTGCATTTCCACTCTCAATTACAAACAAATGATTGCCACAAAAAGCAACTGAAAGGGGCTGAGAATAAACCACCTCTTCTTTGCATGCTTGTGAATATACCCTAAAAATTTGCTGGCAGGTGCTGCACAACCACTTGGTCAACTGAAAATCAACACATGAGCAAAGGAAAAATGTGATGCTGTGGACACATCTTAATGCCTCTAGACAATGTCATGTGACATGACTGACTTGAAAGAATAAGGGCAAAAGATGGAAATTATGTGGGTATCTGAGATGCAAAAAGGCAGTTAAACCAAGTTTCAGCATAGAAAATTATTGTAAATCCCCTGTATCTTGAATGAACCCACTCCAGAATTAATGCATGCATCCAAAGTAAACAGAGTGAACAACGGAGACAGGGTAAACACAATTCTGTTTTTGGGTAAAACTGTTTACTATTAAAGGCAGACTTACTGAACATCAGTTGGAAAAGCTGGTGAAATTAAATTAACTGACCCTACACTTATGTAAGGCCTTTTTATTTTTCACACTACTTTGTAAGTTTGCAGTGCATTTAAAATTGATCTCCATACAGCAGCACTGTGGTTGTTCATTTCTAGTTGAACAAACACACATCCTAGGATTTCTTAGCTCGATGAAACCATCAGTATACCCAGACCAGAAGCAAAGATTAAGAGAAAAGCAGGGTGAGAAAGAAGAAAAAGTGAGCAAGGGAGGCAGAATCTCTGATCTGTGCATTCAGACTTGTAAACTCATACAGATATGTGAATAAAAGTAGAGATGTATAAATTACAAACTATCTGCAAGCAATGCCAAAATACATTAGACTGACTTAAAACAAAAGACAGAAGATAAAACTGACCACTTTTGGGACACAGCTTGATCACTTTTCAATGAGATTATATAATGCACTCAAGTCCCATTTCTTCCTTTTAACAGGCAATGACCCAAGAAAATCCTTGCAGGCCATTGCTCCTGTTCATCATCTGCATTCAGTCATAGTGCACAAACAGCTTCAATATTTCCTTAGCTGAAGTGGAAATGTCTTTGAAATAATTGGTTACACTTAAAATGAACACCATTCTTAGCTCTTTACTCTTTTTCCACTGCTTTTGTTCTCCTATGTTAAGTGGAAATGAAAATTCTACTTAATAGTCATAGTGAGATTTGTATTAAAAGCTCTGATGACAAGCCATATGTAGTCTAGGAGGCCTCAAAAGATAGTATAAATACATATCCAGACCTTTGGAATCATTAAAAGTCACCATCAACACATAGCCTGAAATTATTTAAACCACTAATCAGTTCAAATAGTTTCAGAAGTGCTGCTCTGTAGGGCAGAGTAAACAAGGACAGACTGCATTCTGCTGGAGCAGAATACAGAATTTTTAAGATGTTTTTGTAGAGTTGGCAGTTGTTGCCTTCTTGCAGCAGTTTGAAAGGAGATTCTTGCATTTTCACTGCCATTTTTCCACCCTAAACAAGGGCTATTTCTGTCTGACTGAAGACAACAATGGAAGATTTTGTGACCTCATCTCAATTACTGATGAGAAAATTGAACTGCAGCACCTAGGACAGATGTTTTTTCCAAATGCTCACAATGAAGATTACAAGGTTCTGACAACACTGACACAGAAAATGCTAGAGAAATTCTGTCTGCTTCCCATGCCACTTCAGTGCAATTGGAATAAAAGTAAATATATTCTGTAAAAGAGCAAATTAAAAAAAAAAAAAGACATTCTTCATCAACTTTTACTCCTCTCTCTTCCTTCCAGCTCTTCCAAATCTGCAGTTTTTATCTCTGTAACATTATAATTAATTGTGTGTGATTTGAAGTGTGCTTCTCCAAAGACAACTAATTTAAAAAAATTGAGTTTGTCATGTGGCTATCATAAGAATGAAATCTGGAAAAGTATTTATCACATATTTGTAGAACTCATCATAGGCCACACCTCAAATTAGCAGTAGTTCTGCCTCACCTTCACTTATCTTTTATTAAAATTTGTAATCACTATTGTAATAGTTGCAATATGCTACACCTGGAAAAAAAAAGCAAAGGCATACAAAAATTTATAATTCTGTATCAAAATCAGTTTTGCCAAGGATCCTACTGTGCAAAACTAAAGGCGGATTCAAAATTTAAAATTCAGGTTCAATACACTTACCTGTGAAAAGGAAGAAGATCAAAACCATAATCATGGTATAACCGAAATACAAAATGGTGCTAGCTGTTCCTGTGATTTGCAGCTTAGAAAAGAAATAATGTATTGCATATATTAGGAAATAAACTGCAGTGAAGCCACTAGTGAGAAATGAACGCCACTGCCAGTGGTAGTCCTAGAAAGAGTGAAAAAAAAATACAAATGTGTGAGAAATATTGCATACACCTCTAGCCCACGGACCCAACTAGGGAATGAAGAGCTACTTTCTCTATTATGACTTTATCCAAAAGTAAGTTTTTGTAGGTTCTTTTATCTAGAGGGAGAATAACTATATATAATTAATACTGCATTAATTACACAATTCAAAATTAGAAATAAGTAACCTAAAGATTAATAGCAAGTACACAAAATACTAAAACCCCAATTAAGCCAGATGTACTTATTTCCAGCCACAGAGATTTTTTCCCAAGGTTGGGCATGTCCAAAATGCACTCTGATTGAACAAAATTAATGGATTCATTTAGAAACCTTCAGAAAACAGTGAGTGAGAATGTAAAGATGTGATATCTGACTCATATACCAGTGCAGGGTTTTAATATTTCTTACAAGTTTTGCCAAAAGTTGCCTGCTTCACTTTTTAAAGACATGGTTTAAGTACATCTCATCTAGCACTAGTGTTCATGCTGAATTCTGGAATACTTATTTTCAATTACAAAAGTATTGAAATTTTTTGAAGCATTCTTAGAACATTGTCAGGTTTGAAAATAGAGGAAATATTTCCTACCTCTGCACATAGATGGAAGTAGCAGAGCAATATTGTAGCCTCAGAACATGTAATAACCAAAATAATGAATACCAGAAACAGGAAGCCAAACATGTAATACATCTGGTGGGACCTATAAAAGGGAGTTAAAAAAAAAATTAAAATAGTCATTGTGCCATTATTATTTCTTCATATGCAGTAACATCACCTTCACCTTAAGTATTTCCCCTTCCTATTGAAATACTGTCAATTGTGCAGCCATACAATTGACTAATTTATTTTCTAACTAAAGAATAGGAACCTTGGCAGCTCGGTCTGAGAACAGGGAGAAAGCAAGGCCAAAGCACGCCCCTGGTTGGGATTTTAGAGAAAGAAATGACTAAACATAATGGTGAAATCATAGTTCCAGTGAAGTCAGCATGACCTCTTCCACTGACTTCAGCAGAACCTGGATTTCACCTCACATTTCAATCAAAGGGGCAGAGCTGCAAAATAACAAGAAATGTCAAATGTTGTAGCTGTCTGTATTGGGTAGAGGCACCTATTCAAGGTTCAGAAACAGTTTAACAAGATCCAATAACTAAATTGTGCCAGAAGGAAGACAAATTCCTCACAGTAGATTAGTTTGTCAGTGAGCTCACATCAAAATTCACTTATACTGGACTAGTCTACAGTGCTTTATTTTTAAAAAATAATTATTCTCTTTTTTTAAAATAAAGATTTCACAAGAATTTGTTCTTGGTTTTTTTGTTTTTTCTCCCCAGAGTGGCAATACTTTTCTAGGCTAATAACAACTACCAAAAAATCTCCAAGTTTATTTTAATAAACATTACTACTGTCAAGTTATACACCATATATCAGCTTCAGAGCCACTTCCACATGAAGTCAGAAGAGTAGCATGAGAAAACAACAAACTATCTGAAGGTAGGTCAGCTGTAAATTGCTAAGCATATCACAGCCACCTCTCTGTACACCCCAACAAGCATAACAGGCAGAGTATCTTTGAAACAACAAAATAATAAAAATATGTCAACATTTAAATTGTATTTAACCAGTATTATACTAACCCTACATCCTCAAAAAATCAGGCAAAGCATCTTGAGGAAAAACTTTCACAAAGAAATTACCACTTTTTAAGACAAAGAAAATGCTATTTATGGTGAACTTACCAAATGCTATTGAGAATAAAGAACAGCTGTATAAAGATACATCCAAAAGGAAGAATCCCTCCCATGATAATGCCAGGTAATGGCTTTGTATAGAACGATTGCTCAGGAATCTGACGTGGAATTTGGTTGGTGCGAACAGGGTGTTCAATAGCCTTTAAACCAAAGTAACAAACAGTGAAATAAAATGTCAAGCCTTTTTGCTTTCTTTTTGTAATGAGTGGTGGCAAAACGTCTACTCTTTGTTTTGAGCATGTGCATCCCAGCTACACTACATTTGCTTTTGCTCCCAGCTCAGTTACCAACACTTGCTTGGCAAATTCGCTGAGAGACAGCTCTTACTGAAAACACAGTGACACATATTTTGGGCTTCCCTTTTAATGTTTGCCTGTCTATCATCTGTTACAGAGCCTGAGCTGATTTACCAATTTCAGCTGAGGTAGTAGTGTTGCAAACTCCTGCTTTCACCTTCTAAAAGACACCAGCATGTTTTTCAGGATTTACTTCAAGAATCACACTAAGATAAACTTACTGAAATGACTCAATATGGCAATTTAATCCTAATTTAAGACACATGCATGTATCAGCATGGTGGGAGAAAACAATGTAAGGCATTGTAAGATACATGCATACTTTGCATCTTTCCCCTTTCATAAAGATCACATCAAAAGCATCAATTGATACTTCCTTTTTGATTTTATTTTCAAGTTTTTGTGACACCTACTACATGCCTTATTAGTTTCTTCCTTAAAAGAAGATGTACACACCTGTACAATGCAGGGGAACTTGATGGAATTTCAACATGGTTATCAGAAAACAAAGCACTGAATTCTGGTTAGGAAAAACAAGATAACTACACAACTGAATTAAAAAGGGCCTACTAAAACAATATTCTCTGAAGGTATTACAAGAGATGGAATCCTGACTTCCTATGCAGGAGAAAACCCATAAAAATACCTGTACTTACAGAAATTTTTTATTTTATAGTAAACTGTTTTTTAAGAAAAAACAAAAGAATCAATCTCATTATTTAATTACCAAATTATGGTCACCAAATTATGAAAAGTTCGGTCACAAGGAGCCCTCATAAAAACATGTAAAATTGATTGGTTTAGGAGTAAATCACAGTTAATGTCTGCCAAGAAGAGATAACCATTTACAGAACACTTATGCAAACAGATTTCACAGAACTTCAGCAATTTGATCAGGAAATATCCTCAGTGTAGAGGGCAGAAATACGTGACAAAACCTAGAAATGTATAATTTGCTTTCCCTCAACGCTTGCTGAGTCAAGTATTTGTTTTAGTACATGAAAAAGATGCTAATTAAAAAAGAATGCTAAAATCACTGACTTATCTGTAGCAGTCACTCAAATACAGTGATAACCCAAATTGCTGCAGAGAAGTATCACTGCCACCAACCATGTGTCACAGCCTTGGAATACCAAGAGTGGTTATCTAATGCAGCTCTAAAGTAACTGAACAGAACTGAAGCCAACAGTGCAACTAGCTTAGGTGCTACCTCACTCACAGCCTACACAGAGAAAAATATTTGTGTGTGTTTATGTATGTATACACTTAAAAAAACAACTTCTCAGAAGAAACACTTACGTTTTTCTTAAACCCAAAATAGGCACCAATGAACGTCAGTGGTACAGATATGCAAAACCAGAGTGCCAAAATAGCAACCAAGGTACCAAATGGAATAGCTGCTGAAGAGCCTTCTCCCCAGAGAATGAGGTTCATGATAAAAAAATCTGCAAATACAATTCTGAAAAACACACAGCACACTTAGAGCACAGAAGTACTTCTTAACATTTAGTAACGTTGACAAAACGTAAATCTCTGCTAAAACCAAATGACACACACAGAATATGAAAACAAAGAGGTCAGACAAGCAATTCTTTGTTAATCCAGTGGGACTGAACTCCAGCAGGTGCTGACGTTCCAACTAAGCTATTTCAAATATATGCTTGTCTTAACTACACTTCAGGGTAAGACTGCTTGCTGTGATTAAGTGGAAAAAGTTATCAGTGGTTATACATTATATGACACTACATAAGACTGACTACAGTGTGTTCAGAGAAACAGTCCAGAGAATAAAAGAAAACAATGAAAAAGTGGGTCTAAAACTTACTACAACCATAACGCTTTTACCTAATCAACCTTTTAATGTGGTGTGAGTAAACAAATGCTTACCAGAAAAAAAAATAATCTAAAGATGATAATGCCACTAACATCATCTTTGTCAGAAGCATGATGATACTCTTGTAGCTTCCAGAATAAAGGGACAATGTAAGATTTACTTGTATAGTTGAAACTTAAAAAATTAGCTGTGCACATCAGAGAAGCAATTTAATTCTCTTAATCATGGCAATATTCTCAACTTACCCAGGACAAAGGAATGATGTCAGCAGGACATTTGTTTTCCATTTCTCACCTCCAAATGCTGCATATTAAAACATTTGACAGACATTAAGACATGCATTAAGCTCAACTATTAATTTTCCAGTCCATTTACCTGTTACACTTAGCTTGCAAATACTCAAATAATGCGCTATCATGCCCAAATTTAAAACAGTAAACTAAACATTCAGTAATAAAATTAGATTTTCTTATCCTATTGCTGAACCACAGAACTTCAAAGCAAAATGTCTCAGACCAAGGTCAGGAAAGGTATCCAATTAAAACTGTGTCTCTGATCACTTTATCTCCTAAAAGGAGTGAGGAGATTTGCAGTATTTCTAAGTCTTTAAAAATATTTTAAACCTGGAGTGATTAAGAAATTTAAGCTTTCTAGCATTTGACTGCAGGTTTCAGTAGGTAAAGATACATAAATATGTGAAAACCAAGCTTAACAGTTTTCTTGAAATAAGTCTTGCCTATGAACCTTACAGGAGGGTCAGAACTAACACGCTTACAGAAGTAGTGATGTTTTCTTGAGTCTTAGCAGTATTAAGCAGTGGTGATACTGAAAGACCAAAGATAGGTTTATTAGGAAAATCTTTACAAATTTGCACTATGCTGATAAAAATTCTAGTCAGTATACTTTCAAATGAAAATATCCTGCTGGAGTGCAGTGAAGCTGATAATTTCATCTGAGCACTGCCATAATGACATGCTTCTTTATTTCAAGAGTCAGAAGTGATTATGGTTAGAGTGATTTTAATTAAGTTTCTATTTCTTCATAAAAACTTGGTAGAATGTGACAGCAGTTATTAAGATTAACCATTTAATTTCAAGTCAGTTTTCACTTTTTAAATGCAATTTTGAAAAAAAAAAACCAACTTTTAAAACTGGATATCCATTTCAGTTGCATTTTATGCCTCACATTACTTAATTTGTACATTATAAAAAAAGCCCTCATTTATGTTTACATGCTCTATACAGGGTATAAACCACTTTCTGATCTAACAAAAATATCTCTGGATCAGTCATTCACTGTCTTAGTAGTTAAACACAACATTCAAGTATCAACTAAGTTATTCACAGTAAGTAAAATATGAAATTTTATCATTAATAACTACGTCTCTACCAAAGACACAGGATTCAATTTACCATCAATAGACTTCAAAATATCCTTCAAAACACACAGCATACACCACAATACTAAGAATAATTCTATCCTCAATTATGCTCTTAGTACTAAAATTTCCTTCCATTTAAGTCTAAGTGGCTTGGGTATTAGGAATACTTCACTATCACATCACCACAACTGTGTAAAAACTCCCTACAAAATACAAAGTCACTTTTCACACTGGTTTTCTCCACATGAAAATTACAAAATAGCTAGAAGAAAAAACTTCAATAGCTACTGCCAGGTTGAAGTTCTGAAATAAATTTCTCCTCTAGCCCTGCATATTCACAAGTAAAAGATCCATCTCTCTCAATCGAAAAACCTTTCACCTTGAGTAAGGTATATTAAGACAAGCTGCATGTGGAATGCCATGCCTCACCTTAAAATAAACCAGAGGATACAGGGGTAAACTATCCAAGGCTGGTAGACAGACAGGTCTTGGAACAATAGTTGGGATCAGTGAGGGAAAACAGCATCAACTAACTTCTGTCAGAGGCTCAAACACCACGGGCTTGGTTTCTATTACTACAGAACACCTAACAATCCTTCTCCCTGTGCTCCAGCCACAGTCCAATAAACATTATTCTCCAAAATACCTGGGAGCTAGTTAAAAAGAGCTCACAAATCTCAGGCATGCAAGAACTGAGGTTCACGATTTGGGGGTGCAGGTGTGTTACCAAGCAACATTCACAGCTAAAACTAAATGCAGGTTTACACATCCCTACAGTGATAGGAAACAGAAGCAGAACACTGTCTGATGTAAAGATGTAATGACCTTAGTACTAACACTATTTAATTTCACAAATACACAGCAGCAAGGGCAATTCAGGGTCTTTAGGCACGATTACATCAAAACCAGTGTAACTATGTTAAGTGTTCAATATGTATTTTGCTTTGTTAAGGTAAGTACATTTCTCCAAGTTGCCCTGAGGGAAGCTACAAACAGTGCAGCAAAATAAAAACCAGTTCTGTAATGATAATTTACATGAATGAATTTAGGCACTGTCATTTTCAGTAACTATTACTCACATTTGTAGAATCTGGCAGCAACATAACCGGCTGGAGTTCCGAGCAGCACCCACAACACTACAGCACAGGTCATTAGAGCTCCCCTGTTAGCAGGTGACAGAAATCCCAGGCAAGCAAAAACTGTGAAGCAGAGATGCACCATTTTAGAAATTATGTTAGAAACCTTAGACTATATGTTTGACTTAAAGCCAGTACATCAGTTATCTTTAAATCTGTGCATACTAAGTTGCACATCCACTACATCAGCTCAGCTGTTTCTAATGACTTCTATGAAATTTCTAGACAAAACTACACTGCTATTTTTACTAGCACCATGCAGTTAGCAGTGAAAAATCATGTACAATCAACTAAATTCTCCCCACTTTACTTACACAGGGTAACAAAAGTCATTATTAAGATTTGTGTGCCAGAGCCTAGAAAAACTGACAACAGCATTCCTTTCCTTGGGGGCCTGAAAATATCACCATGAACCAGTTTCCAGCCAAATTCTTCTTGAGCATCTTCCTGTAAAAGAAATAAATCTGTTTTAATACAGCAGATTGCAACTTAAATAGCCTGTTACAACTACACATTTAACTGAAAAAATTACATTCCAAATAAATTTTAGGAGCTACATTTTAGACTTACAGTGGAATCCATCTGATTGTATCTTGCAATATCTTTATGCAGTGTTCTCAACATAATCATAGCTACCATTCCAGACAGAAAGAGGACAATCACCAGGGAATTCATAATACTGGAAAAAAAACAAACAAACAAACCAGAAAATAAATGAAAATCATCATTCAAACTGCAATGTAAACACTTCAGTACAACAAACTTCCTTCTTACCTAAACCACTGGATGTGAGTGTGAGGCATAGATTCCAAAATATAATCCCATCTTGATGCCCATCTGATATTTTCTTTTTCCTGAAAGAGTAAACACATGAACATCAGGTACAGTCAGTATCCAACTCGTACATTTAAAAGTTGATGTTCGTACAAAGCAATCTTAAATCTTGTGACTAACTGAAATTTCAAGTTCCATGCCTTACAGGGAATAGTTTAATAATAGTGACCTAGAGCAAATGTAAGATTTGGTAATTTGATCACAGAATCTAAACAAAAATGTTTTCTGAGTTTGAGCACCTTCTTAAGACATTAAGACTTATCAAATTAATGTAATTGTGCATCCTCCCTTCAAGAACTGCGTTAGTTGATCTGGAATGGACTAGCAGAATAATGAGAGCATGCATTTTGTAGCACATTTAAGTCCATATATCAAGAAACTAAGCTATGCTATACATTCTCCAGCATAATACTTCACTCTCTAGATTATGCTCTGTCCAAATTATCCTTTGCTTTCATACAACCTCATTTCAGTACCAAATACCAATCCCATTACAAACAGCTTTTGCTGCAGGACAGGTGGGGAGACAATACTACAGAACTTACACTTAGAAGAGGAAAGCAAATTATTTCTCCAGGCATTTCAACAGATTAAATTTATTCAAAATGAATATTCATTGATCAGAAACATTTTAAAAAGAACATTTCTTTATTTTACAGAGTAAGCAGGAAAGAAAGGAATAGACAGTGCTAATCAAGGTAAAGATGGCTATTAATCAAACCACAAACACTACTATCAATTAATAAAATTGGCTAGGTGTCTGACAGGCTGTAATTTCAGTAATTTATAACATACAAGAGCAGAAGTGCTTTCCAGTAAATCCAGGTTTTGAAAATACCTAATAGGTCAAAAAATGTAGTCAAGATCACATATCTCATTCACTGTGATAATAAAACCATGTCTGAAACAAGATTCAATTACTCTAGGACAAAATTGCATTCTTCCTCATATCCAAATTGCCTTTTTTTTTTATTTCCTAAGATGATCTGGTCTGCCGACCCAATGGAAATTCACAAGACTATCTCCAATTGATGTAACACTGTGCACAAGACAGTTACATGCACACAGTCAGGCATGTCATTTTTAAGGACAAAAAATAAAATAATATAAAGCTGAGGTTTAAGGACAAACAATAAAATAATATGAAGCTGAGGTCACTCAATAATTAACTTCTCACAGGTTTCCAGAAATACTTGCTTTTCAGTCTACAAATTCATTTCAGCACCATAACTGATATAATTTCTCAAAATACAATTATATAGTATATACATAATATAATCCCTCCTGAGCATACTTCTTACACTTCTTACTTACTTATTTATTGTATTTTAATCTCAGAGTAACATAGAAACAGTTTGAAAAGAAGTAGGAAATTTTGATGAACAGTTTGTCCAGCAAACTACATTTACAGAAAAGCAAAACAAAATCAAAACTTCCCTCTCTTTTTTGTCAGTAGAATGAGAAATGTTCAGCTATCACTGCTGCCTACAGTTGCCTGATATACTGCTCCTCTGCTTTAAAATAAATAGTAGAACAAAGACTACCAGCTTCCTACTTTTTTGAAGGTTTCCATGGGAGGAAGACCTTGGAGAGAAGGCAGCTTTTGCAGTATGAGGGCAGAAAATTATCAGCTTCAACCTACCTACAACAGTAATTTGCTGAAACACACAATTTCTCAGCCTTAAGAACTTGGATTGAAAAATTATCTACCAGACAACCTAGGTAAATGTGGAAAATGTGACTCTTAAAAATCACATGTGTTTCACATCCACTCTATGTGTGTTGGTATGCAAAACTGTAATGAATGTGGTTAAATCCCAAGCCACCTCTGACATTCTAGTTCAAATAAAGCTTTAAAACTACAAATTTACTATTCTGAGCTAACTTTAACTGTCCATCTTTATAATTCAGAGTATTAATGCATGATTTTAAGAGGCAAGTACCACAGAAATCTTAGTACTCACATGAAAAGAAACTGAGTATGTGTACGTAATTTTGACTTCTCCACTAGCCTTATTACTTATATCCATAGGTACTCCTGAGCAATCAGGCTTCTCTGGATGAGTATGCTTGTAACTGGGAAGAAAAGACACAGAATGAAAGGCACTTCACTGACAACATTCTTAAGAAAGAAATCATTCATCATAGAAAAGCATACCAAGGATTCTTCCCTTAAATGTAAGAATTGTACTTAATGTCTCATAAATTTCAGAACTCATACAAACATATCCTAAGCGCAGGAATTTTTGAAACTTGAACTTCTTAAACAAGATTTGTCTCTTCCAAGAAAAGCACAGTCTCTAAAGCAGAGTACCAAAAATGAAAGAAGCCTTAGTATTGCTATGAAGCTCCAAAACATTTAAGAAGTTACACCACCAGAATTACTAACTTCTGTCAGAAAAAAATACTTTCAATTGACCCAACAATGTAACAAGCTCAGTTATACCATGAAAGACAAGATGATAAGAAAAAATACAACAGACACCAGTTGTGTCCAAGCCACACAGATACCAGAACAACTGATGAGAGTATCTGTGAAATCTTTCTATTCAAATCCCAAGTGCTGAAGACATCAAATCTTGCAAAGCCTGCAGCAGGCAGTGGTGGCCTATTCTGATACAAGAGAGAATATTCCCTGGTAGGGAAATTAGGATGCATGCACACACACATTCATCACACCCCAAAAACGCTTACAGGTTTTATCTTTTCTTGGTCCAAGTAGGAAAAAGTGCATCAAATCCCAAACAAAGTGACATTCGACTGTCCTAACTACACTGCATCAATCAACAGGAGAGGTAATCTACAGGTCACATATCTGAAAGCATTTCTGACTAGCAGCAGGTTCCCAGATCAAAGCAAGTGTCTTGGGATGGATCACTTTTTGATGACAAGTTACTTTCAACTACTAACCTTTTAGGTTCAAGTTTAGCAGCAACTAGTCTTGCTCCCAGAGCTTCATTTTCCACAACATGGTAATATATTTTTATGTCAACATGGTTGAAAATATAAAAGGTATCTTTTTCATGAAATTCTGACTGCAATGACAAAAGGTTATATTAAACAATCAAAAAGTACAGACATCTCAAAGCCTTAGACAGAAGCTTGCATAACAGAATTTTAGACTGCATACAGTTTTTCTGTCAAGAAGTTCTCTTAAAATATGAATGTGAGATACAGGGAATTATAAAGACAGTAACTGCCACCTTGCATTAAAAACCCAAGTTAGAAAAGCTAATGTTAAGAATAGTCTAGTACAATTGAAAAGCACAAAAACTAATTTAAAATATTTAATATTTATTTATTAATAAATTTCTGTAACTCAAGATGCACTATTTTATTTAAGTAGCAAACTGAATAGATAACTATCTGACAACTTTTGTTATCAGAAGCATTTCATAAACACCAGCTATTTGAAAACAACAAGTATATTTTTCAGTAATTAAACAGAACCTCCCAAGACAAACAATGCAAATAAATGCACTCTGTGACAGAACCACCTTTGACACCAGATGCACAGGGATGAACAGCAAGCAGCAGCCAAGAATGCTGAATGCAAACCTCAAGTGAAGACAAACATCCTTGGAATTTAGTCAGATAAAGGGGCTACTAAACTCACAAGTAATTTAACAGCTATGTCTACTGAAGTTCAGTTATTACCTCATCAGGGTTCTGTCCCTACCATTTCTATAGAGCACCCCCAATTATAAAAATAGTTACATAAATGAAATATTCTAATAATAGTTAGAAAAATGAAATGTTCTTCTACAGTACATTAGTTAGTGCTTCAAAGAATTTTTCTTTTATTAAAAGAAAGTATTAAAATAAGATTAAAATAATATTGCCAGATTACATATTTGATCATAAATGCATCCATTCATATGGAGCCCCTGAAACCACCTCGTTATGGAGGCAATTAAACAAAACTGGAAACCACAGAAACTATCATCTTTGGTAAGATTTATGAAGTAAAACCAATCATTTTGAAAAACCCAAAAACCTATTCCAAGTTCTCAGTGACCTTGCCATGGAAGAGGTTTCTGGTAGTCTAAAGACTTCTGGACCTTCTGTTGTGTTCTTATCTCCATAATGCTTATCTGGATCTCCACCACTATACCACCTATCCACAACCGAACCTTTGGCCATGCAGAAACCTTATATTATGTCTTTTCCCATCAGTTTTCCATCTTTTTCCAGTTTTAGGGAAAGCAAACCTTCGAAAAGCACACAGAGGTACAAACACACCTATGTAAATCTGCTTCCATGAAATCACTTCTATCCCACAGAAACGTGAAGTCCAAGCCTTCAAATGTTTCAATTTCTAGGCAACAAAGGAAGACACTCTCTCCTTCACCTTTACCCTCCACAGGTACTAAGTGCTATGTATGTTCTGTTCATCCCTTGATCTTTTAGAGCCCTTTTGTACTACACAGCATAAGAGGCAAGGTTCTTAGGCTTAAATCAGGCTTTCAAACTGAGGTACTTGCAGACCAAAACACTTGCCTGTTTTCAGACAACGTGGGTTCTTAAAACAGCAAGGACTCACCATAAAAACATGACACAGGAGAAACGCTAGTCTCTAAATTAGTAAAAAGGAGATATTATAAAATATATAATTGCATAAACATACATTAATAACACAGGCATCTTTGGGACGGCCATCTTCTGTAATATAACAGCCAATGGGAAAGCCAGGATTACAGAACCTCTGGCCATCTTCCACATCATAACACCACGTCACAGGCATGTTGTCCACAATCCTGTAAATGACAAAGTGACACATCACAATTTTTCAAAATAAACACTGTAATGGAAACAAAACCAGATTAACATTAATCCAACTTTGCTACATTCATTACTGAATATTAACTACAAGAATAATACTACCCATGGAATTGCACTGATGGCCAATCCTAGTTCCAAACGAGTCACAAGCATGTAGCTCTTCAACTGAAACCACTCTATTCACTGCACTGTTTCATGAAATCCCTTTACAAAAACAGCCCAAAGCAGAAAACCCATCCAGTCCAAAGTCGTAACAATTTAACTTCTTATTATTTTATCTTTAAAAAATTGTCAAAATCATCAAATTTGCTAAACCAGCTAAAATTGACATCTTCAAGTTTAAGATAAAACACAAAATTAAAAAAAAAAGCCTAATTCTCCAGTTTCCTCATTACTCTTCCATTGCAAAACATATTTTTATGGCACTCCTAAAACATTTTTTTTGCTATTTAAGTGAATTCCTAATCATTAACCTCATTTATAGCTACCGAAGAGTATGTAACATTTTAATTAGATGATTTGCACTATTAAAAAATTGTAAGCAACCAAACAAGCAAGGAAATAACTTTCAAAACTACTGCTTTTACATTATTGCCTCACAAGATTTTGTACTTATATTACCTAAAACCAGGGGGGTTTACAGGTCAGTTTCAATGAAAAATATGTGGAAATGCACACTCCCATGATGAGTTGCAGAAAGTTGTAAGACTGTAAGATACAAACTGTATCTAACATGCAACTAATAGTACAAATGTCAAAACCAAAACCATACTTTTCAATGCAAACAAAGGATCTTGTCCCTTCATAAAGGGAATTACTAGAAGACTCTAAACCAATTATGTTTTATGAAGTGTTTTAACTAGCTAAAAGATAAATTCCTGCAATATGTCAGGTAAAGACTTAAAATTCAGTATCTGCCAGTATAATTGCCCAAGGTATATTTTAAAAGATATATTAATAAACTTCATGTATGAAGACATTAGACAACTGCCATATTTTGTGCATCACTAAACAAAAAAAAATAAAACATCCCACTGAAAGTTAACACAATTCTGTACAACTTACCAAGCTACTGAATGTCTTTACAATTAAGTGTCTCCTTTAAAATACTCAAACACAGGAATTATGACTTCAGACAACAAAAAGAAAGCACTATTTCATCTGTTGCATACTGGAACAGCCTCTAAATTAGCACTACTTTTTAATGCATCTCAACAGACAGGGAAAAAAAGAGTGGTATGTACTGCCTCTGCCCACACAACACGGAGAGATTTGCACAATCCCTACCAGTAGCTACCCAGCAAAAATAAACTGCAATATTCTTGGTTTATATTGACACAGTACTACAAAAACAAGAGTTTCCAGGATTTCAGGAGATTCCAAAGACTATCAGAGTTGCAAGCAGCAGCAGCACCAACCAATTCCTACTCACTTTGCCATGCAACTACAGGGTACCATGAAGTTGCAACTTAGGAGCTATTCCAGATTTAGATTCATTACACTTTGACCATATTATCTGAGGCCAATGGCATGAGGTTCAACAAAGCCAAGTGCTGGGTTCTGCACATGGGTCACAATAGCCCCACGCAGCACTACAGGCTGGGGCAACAGCAGCTGGAAAACTGCCTGGCAGAAAAGGACACGGGGGTGCTGGTCCAGAGATGTTGAACATGAGCTGGCAGTGAGCCCAGGTGGCCAAAAATGCCCCTGTCACCCTGGCCTGTACCAGCAATAGTGTGGCCAGCAGGACCAGGGCAGGGATTGTCCCCCTGTACTCAGCACTGGGGAGGCTGCATCTGGTGTCCAGTTCTGGGCCACTCACTACCAGAAAGACTTGGAGGTGCTGGAACATGCCCAGAGAAGAGCAACAGAACTGGGGAAGGGCCTTATAAATGAGTGGCTGAGGGAGTTGGGAGTGTTTAGTCTGGAGAAAAGGAGGCTCAAGAGAGACCTTACTGCTATCTTCAAACACATGACAGACATTCAAGGTGGAGGTCAGCCACTTTTCCCAGCCAACCAGTGATAGGGAGAGAGGAAATGGCCCCAAGTTGTGCCAGGGCAGGTTCAGGTTGGGTATTAGAAAAAACTACTTCACAGATAAGAGGGTCAGGTATTGGAACAGGCTGTCCAGGAAAGTGATGGAGTCACCAACCTTGGAAGCATTTAAAAGACTAGACATGGCACTGAGAGACATGGTTTAATGGTGGACTGGGCATTCTAGGTTAATGTTTGTATTTGGTTTATGTGGCAAGGTTTTGGTTGGCAGGGGGTTATAGAAGTTTTTGTAAGAACTGCCAGAGGTTTTTGTAAGAACTCCCATGTCTGAGAGAGCCAGTGCTAGCTGGCTCCAACACACACTCCCTGCTGGCCAAGGCCAAGCCCATAAGCAACCAGAGGCAGCATCTCTGGGAAACAAATTTAGGAAAGGGAGGAAAAGACCCTTCACAATAGCATCTGTAGCTGGAGAGAGGAGTGGCAATATGTACAACTCTGCAGACACCAAGGTCAGTAGAGAAGGAAGGGGAAGAAATGCTCCAGGCACAGGAGCAGAGTTTCCCCAGCAGCCTGTGGTGCAGCCCACGGTGAATCAGCTGCCCCCCTGCAGCCCATGGAGGACCTCACATCAGAGCAGGTGGATGTGCCCTGAAGGAGACCCTGATCCCATGAGAAACCCACACTGGAGCAGGCTCCTGGCAGGACCTGCAATCCCATGGAAAGATGAGCCCACTCTGCAGCAGGTTTGACAGGACTTGTGAATCCATGGGAGACCTATGCTGGAGCAGCATCTTGAAGGACTGCACCTCATCAAAGGCACCCACACTGGAGCAGCTCCTGAAGAGCTGCAGCCCATGGAAAGGACTTGCACAGGGGAAGTTTATTAAAAACTCTTCCATGAGAGCAGCCCCACACAGGAGAAAGGGCAGAGTGTGGAGAGTGTTGCTCTGAGGAGGAAGGAGTGACAATGTGTGATGAACTGACCACAGTTCCCATTCTCTGAGCCACTAGGGGAAAGAGGTGGTGAAAACTGGAAGTGAAGTTGAGCCTGGGAAGAAGGGAGTGGTGGGGAGACACAGTTTTAAGATTTGGGTTTATTTCCCATTACCCTTCTCTGATTTGATGGGTAATAAATTAAACTAAATTCCTCAATTTGAGTCTGTTTTGCCCATGACAGCAGTTGATGAGTCATCTCCCCCTACCCTTATCTTGGCTCTTTTGCTACATTTTCCCTCTTTCCTGTCCACTTGAGGAGGGGACTGACAAAGCAGCTTTGGTGGGCACCTGGTGTCCAGCCAGGGTCAATCCAGCATACAGCTGGACTCCACAATCTTACAGGTCTTTTCCAATGCAAACAATGCTTGTATATTTGAAATTTTATCTCCATAACATACGCTAGACAGATTGCTTGTTTTCGTTAGTGTTTTCATCTCCTAATCAAAACATTAACATATTGCAACTAAGTTTGGTTTGCATAAAAGCTTTCCTTTCCATCTATACAGCAAAGACCTCCTGAGCTGCCTTCAAGCAGCAATGCCGGAACAAATTGATAGTTTAAGTAGCAAATCACTTTTCACAGCTAATCTTCAAATTTAAAATGACTTGAAGAGATTATACATGTGGAGCAAATATGCTATTCAACAGTGTTCTTATACGACTCTCAAGAACATCTGGTGATGAACATTGTCAGCCAAGATATCAGTATAGCTGTTGAGTCCAATTCAGTATGTCAATTCCTAATCTTATTAAGTGGCTTTTGAAACCTTAAAAGTACTTTGCACCATCTGTTTTCCCCAGGAATTTCATGATAAATTGAAGCTGGATAATAACCCTCTACTGAATCCTCACTTATGCTACCTTGTTGATCCCTGTACAACATACCTCTGGTACCATACTCCTGGAGCATGTATCATTAATCACAAAATCCAGCCACTGCCACTTTGTGAAGCTGTGGCTAAGGTGAACTAACAGACATAACCAGGGATTTTTCACTGGTTCTAAAGTTTTTGGGTAGTGGGCAGAGCAAGAAAAAAATAACAAAAATGCCATTAAAAGAACAAAGAAATAACCTAAATTTAAATCGAAGTTTTCACACAGAAAAACAGAATTACATCTTACTTAAATCTCAACAGTTCTGTCAAGTTAGCTACACTGGTTGAAAAAAAAAGTATACTTGAATACAATAAGAATATTTTTTAAATAATTTAATCTACAAGGAAAAAAAAACCGCTCTGAAGTACTTTTTTGTATGATTAGTTTTACATAGTTCTGTTTCAGCTTCTATCAGCTTAAGTTATGGGCTTTCATAAAAAAAATTAATTTCTTTCAAGCTTCTTGGGAAGCTATTTTTAAGTTACACACCAAAATATACACAACCTTTTATAGCTGAGTCTTTTATGCCAGGCTCACATGCATTATTGAAATTCAAAGTGGTGCAAATATTACAAACATGTGTAGTCTTTAAGAGGAATATAATCAAGTCCAGCATGTTTGATGCTCCACTTATTTTAGCATTAGGCAAATACACTTCAAATCCCTGCAAAAGCAGCTGTACATTTCAGAGTTTCTTTATGGCTTCCTTGTTCACCTGTCTGAACATACGACTACTGCCTGTGAACTCTTCTGATGTAACCTACCAAATTCCTACTACACTCATTTTCAAGAGGTTCCCAGAAATATTTATGTCAGTGAACCACAATTTATCCCCAAAAAGGGTTATCCCCTATCAGGTCCTGAGAGCAGTAGAAAATGAGCTTGTTGTCTTTCTAGCTGATTCAAAATTGAAGGAATTGAATGTGACATTACAGAAAAACAGTTAATGACAGTGGCAACATTCAACATGCATTTTTACTAAAATACCCAAAAAGTTTAAAACCATTTAGATGAAGACCAACATGTTTGTTCCCATAAAGTGGGAAGCCCATACTTGGAATTAGGGCATACCTATGAGTGACATCAGTTAATGATGCTCATGCATTCCTTGCAAAGACATGCATCAGGAGCTCATGCCCAAGCTGCTCCTTCTATTCTTGCACCTGAAAGCTGCTGCTGGCAGAGCATGCCAACACGTCAAGCACTAAATAAACACTGATACATGGATAGGTATTTCCAGTGTCAGGACTGAGCTTGCTGATAAACATTTCACAGCTCTTGAATGTGAGTGCAGTGTTGGGAAACTGAAAATCTGCCTGAGATTCGGCACACACACTCAGCCTTGCCCCACCCTTAATGCCCATGGGACAAGGATTCAATGTTTGAACTGAAACAGAGCCCCAGCATGCTCCAAGGTCAATCAGATGGTCACACAGAGGCTCAGAGAATAGGAAAGAAGCAAGCATTTATGCATTCCCCAGAATTAATTAATTAATTAATTTTCATTGGCCACCTTTCCCTTCCACATACATAGGCAAGAAACAAACATTGTATGCAAGTCTTTCAGAACTGTTGATCCTGTCTCCTGGACACAGCATGTGAAGGTGAGTGCAAGGGCTCTCAAGGAAAACAAAGATAACAAACAGAATAAAGGTCCTGAAAGACTTTTCTCAAGCTAAGGCAGGACTAACTTCTACATTTACAGGTAAAAAAAAGCAGCAGTATTTTACAGTAAGCACAAAGCTTTCTGTTTAGAAACAAATTATTTCCATTGCTCCTAGAGCTTATGCTTCAAGTGAAGGAATTGTTTTTATGAAGAAAACAAACGTAACATTTTACGCAAAAACTGAAGGGGAGGAAATTAAGTGCACATATCTAGTGTTCCACCTCTATTAACTTGCAAATACACAAGTATAAACTAAATTATCAGCAACATACTATACTAACCAATCTATGAATTTTGATACCAACTTACCAGTGATGTTGATAATTCAGTAGCATACTTTTTTTCAAGAAGTCTAATTTCTGTTTATCTTCTGGCTTTGTGGTATCATATGTTTTTGTACAAACAGCTTTACATGTCTCCTCCTTGTTGAACGTGAACTAAGAAAAATGAAAGACTCGTGAGCAAAAAGGTTGTAACAAACTGTCTCATTTCAGTACACAACAATTTCTCCTATACATTTCACTGCCTATACTATTATAATGAAAACACCTAACAAATTACTGAGACTAGGAACATTAACCCTCCAGAGGGGTTTTTATATTGGGGTATGCTATAAACCCCTCCTGTGCTCATTGTAGGGACCCTACAGCAAGAGCTCCTTGTTACTGACTTAAACACATTTTCTGCCATGATTTACTAGATAAGTCATCTGACCTCACAGCAGCCATGCTGTCACAGGCAGCTTCAACTGATAACCTTCTCTCCTACTACCTCTGCAGAAGAGAATGTGAGAGCTTCTGTCACCAGAAAAGACCAGCAAACTAACACCACTTATAATTCTTCTGTTTTATGACTGCAATATTTTCAGATCTGGCTCCAAGAAACAAGAGTGCTAAGCAGTAATAATCAGATTTTGTCAGATCCCAAAGAGGGAAGGTAACCTGCATGGCATTTCAGGCTACAGCTCCATGATGCAAAGAACACAGTTACAATTAGATTAAACTGACAGATTTCTATCGTGTGGAATTTCAGATGCTGAAGCTTTCTCAGATAAAGCCCTTGTGAAAATCATCTTCAAGATTCTGATCTCCTTTGGTTACGTTTGAATGCACACATTACCAAACACCCCCTGTCAGAGCACAAACCCTGTAAGGAGATGGTTCTATCCTCTCTCCGAACAAGACTTGGCCAAGGTTTTCAGATGGACGCTTCTTTCCTTCTGCTTGACAAAAATCAAACCTGAATTAGAGAAAAGATACAAAAATGAATAAAATATTCTCAGCTGCAAATAATGGTCCCAAATCAACACATTCATCACAAGGAAAGGAACTATACAACTTTCCCTGTAGACAACATTTTCTTCATTTAACCTGTGAAGTGTGAAAATCATTATCCTGGTTTGAAAATAAACCAGACAAAACAGAACAATCAAATCTCTTCATCAGCTATTTCAAAACATTGCAGCATAAGTTTATTTGAGTAATTAGAAGTTTCCTATTCGAACAAGTGATTTTAGACAAGAATTAAATCTTCATCTAGAGTTTAATAATGACTCTAAGAAAAAAGCATGCAGGCCAGATTCTGGAATTTGATGGAAAATAAAATAAAATAAAATAAAATAAAATCACAGACAGCTCCCTTACAACAAAAACTGTTAAATAGGTTGTTACAGTTTTATTCACCAACATATTTAATAGCACATCTTCCACGTTTTTCTACTCTATTTTAAATAAATCACATTTGTGTTCTTTAAAGTGTAGACATAACTGGTGCTTAAGCTATTCAATATTAACAGTCAAAATATTCTTTATAGCAAAAACTTTACATAGCTGTAACAGGCACTGATACATTTTGTGCACTCCTATGATGTGTACAAAGAAAACATTTAACACCTCATTAAGATAATTGATGGGATGTTCGCACCTCATTACCACTTTAATTCATCTGGCATTGGCTACTAAAGACAGAATACTTTGATCTACAGTGACAACTAATGCGGTGAAGTATCGTATATTTACACACGTATTTTAACCTTAAGTTACACTGCAACAGCGATTCAAGCTGCATGAGGGCCTATAAACCCGTGCACTAAAATATGAGAAAAGACAACTGAGACAAGAGAAGCAATGTAGGTATCCATCTCATTGAATATTCTGTATTTTTTATGTTAGCAAAATAAATAGCCATGCTGCACTGGCACGCTGCTTTAAGAAGATGTAGATAATACTTTTAGGTAAATTAAATCCATCTGTTTGGAAAAACTGACAATGAAAAGGGCAGAAACGGTATAAGATACTTACGCAGTGTATTCATAGGGGAGGACAGACTCCACTGAGTCAAGCCTGTTCACAAACAGCTCGATTCCAGACTGAAAGAGCAGAGATAATCAGCAGTTATATTTAAAGCATTTCTTCAATTCCCATGGTCATGTAAAAATAGATTTGTTTGAATAAGGTTAAGGAAAGCTGAACTTGATACATAATGAACTATATTCACTGAGAGCAAAAGTAAAGCACTATCTAACCACCACAAAAGCAGTGACCACATGACAAAAACACTTAAAGGCTAACATAACCATTCCAGCTACAAAACACCAGGAAATCACGCACAAAAATAATCTCCTTAGCACAGTTGCCAGTGTTTGAGTTTAATGTACCAAGTAAGAGTCATATTAGTCATCACCACAACTTTTGTGCAATGTCTTAAAAGAACATGAATAAAAGTGCAGAGGAGACCAGTACTTCTCCCTATAATTAAGATGCTCCACAATTTAACCTGGTATAGTCACTAAAAACTAACTATGAGAATTTCAACAATGTATTCAGACTGAGACATTTTAAGTTTGAACAGAATCTCTTTTCAAAGAGAAGGAAAGGATACCCACATTTACCTTTCTATAGAAGTTTTTCAATTTCTTCAGTAACGCTATCAACTCTTGATTAAGAATCTGAAATCCAGTCTACTGTGGTTTCAGACTAGTTTGGTATATATACATTAATTATAGATGCTTCTATGCAAAGGGAAAGGTCTCTCACTCTTCCCTCTTAGTCTCAAAATCCCTTCCCTTATTCTAGCCTTGCAATTCCAATAAATTTCAAGTGCTTGCCTTACACTTCTTTTGGCAGTTATCTGCTTGCACAGCAAGCCAATCCAATGGGCTTAAACAGAAAAAGACTTATCAAAAAATTTAAAGAGCAGTTCTTAGTATCACAGTAGGCTGAGATAGAATTTTCTTCCTAGTAGCTGGTACAGTACTGTGTTTTGTATTCAATGAGAGAATAATGAGACAACACACTGAAGCTTTAAGTTGTGGCTAGATAGTCCTTCCCTGAGTTCAAGGACTTTTCAGTTTCCCATGCTCTGCCAGCACGGAGGTGCACAAGAAGCTGGGAGGGAGCACGGCCAGGAGAAGCTGACCTGAACTGGCCAAAGGGCCACTCCATAGCATGGAATGTCGTGCTTGGTGTGTAAACTGGGAGAGTTGGCTGGAAGGGGATGGTCACTGCTCTAGGATGGGCTGGGCATCTAAGAGTGGGTGGTGACCAACTGTATTGCGTAACTTGTTTTGCCTGCATTTTATTCACCTCTCTTTCTCTCCTTTTCCTTAAAATTATTATTATTATTGTTACTATCATTAGTAGTACAAGTATATTTACTTTATTTCAAATAAACTGTTCTTATTTCAACCCACAAGTTACTTTTCCCCTCAATTCTCCTCACCATCTCACTGGGATCAACAGGGAATGAGCAGCTGTGTGGTTCTTACTTGCCAGCTAAGGTTACCACAACACAAATTGAGCTGTCTTACGGTGAAATCAGACAAGAGCTGAAGAGCAAAACTAAAGCGAAAGTCCTCATGAACAAGCCCTCTCCCTTTCAACAGCAAGGCATCTATTTTCTTACCAACAGAAGAGCATTTCCTCCCTATGAAAATTCACTCAAGTTTAGCCAAACCAAGAAATTCTGAAGGAAAAGACTGAAATGTTCACATGGATCTGTAGCTCAGATACGTCACTTGGGTACTGTGTTTTACTGATATACTTTAGCTGTCCCTCTGCAAGTCAGGATGCAGTCCTGGGAGACACAGAATTTCTGTGAGCTGTTAGCATGACCCACTAAGTGAAGACACACCTCGAGGCTCATCTTTCCCCTGCTCTAAGCCATGCAGACCTGCTGCTCACCTCTGGGTAGTGCATGCTTGCCATAATTCTGTAAGCCACTTCAACTCCCTAACACAGCAGGAAACTATCCAACTTTTTGCCAATCTAGCTTCCTGCCATGTTAAGCTCAAAAAACCAACAAGTAACACAGCTCAGTCAATGCAGAGGACAGGAACACATTGCCCAGGGGAAGACAGGAATGAAATGTCCCACTCTGAGCAGCAGGGAATCAAACTGCCTCAGCTGGCCACAGAACCACAGCCTTAAATTAGCTGCTTTTCATCAGAAGAGAGTTAAATGAATGCTGCAATTTTTCCTAAGAATTATACTCAATATAAAATATATTAAATATATCAGCATTACTGCTGATCAGCATATTTGATAAACCATTTCCCATACAACATCAAACCCTTTTTGGAGTGATCAGTATTTTTTAAAACTGAGTAAGGATTCTTAATCTTCAGGCAAGAATTACTATTTAAGTCTGCATAGATCCTATTCCATTTCTGGTGATATTCCAACCAAAACCAGAAGAAGCAGCCAAACTGAGTTTGTCCAAACAGATTAGCAGGAAACTTGGAGAAAAGGGGAAAGCCATGGACCTCATTGCTGTTAGCTACATGCCCTGTTAACAACATCTCATCCTATCTCACCAACACAGGACAGGAGATCAAAAGGATCATAATAGACAAATAGTAGGTATTGAGATCTAGCATGTGGATCAAAATCCTCAGGCAGAGGAAAATTCACTATTACTGACATTGCAATTAACAGTGGTAACTGTAAGAAATCTGTGAGAAATGTAAAAATGAATCCTGTCCAAGGAAGCTTAATTTTACCCACTTACATAAATATGATACAGCAATAATCCGATCATACATTGTTTCTCCTTACCAGGGACCAGAGTACATTCAGCTGCAGACTACATGGAGAGAATTAGATGTGAAGAGTGCTTCAGACTCCCCCATATGCCTATATCTAATAAGGAAATTGATAAGAGGTGGCTGATTGCAGAAAAAATTTTTGCACTACTACAGCTGTTAAGGCGTTCAGCTGCCTGCTGGTGGTACATTTACATTACCTAAGTACCTCGCTTCATATTTATTATATGATAAAATCTCAGGAGAAGACAAACATTTTGTATGAGGAATAAAAATGCAGAGACATCTGAGAAATGTAACCCCATAAGAGTCTCAGGTTGGCTATGAAAGATAGTAGGCTCCGTGGTCCACCTGGCTTAAAAAATAAATATCTATTCTACAAGCTCATAACAGGAATAATCCAAACATAGTAATGTTTTTCAGGGATCTTGTGGAAAAACACAAGCTGTAGCTTGAAAGGTTTAGCCTGTATTTGAAAAAAAATCCAATCCTTAAGAGGGTGGTGCAGCATTTAACAGGTCACCCAGGGAGAAGATGGATACTCCATGCTTGGATGTTTCCAAAGCTTGCTTAAACAAAGGTTTAAGAGCTCAGTTGATCTGGTGTTGACAACAGTGGTGCTTTCTGTCCTCTCATGCTCCATACTCTTGAGGCTGCAGTATGTGACCTGCTGAGGTCACTTCCAAACACCACTTCTGTGGTCCTACAAAAGAATGTCCACAGGATATTTTACTGCTATAACTGAAGCACTTCCATTACGTGCTTCACTTATTCCTGGCTCCGCTGATTCAGGACAGCAGAACAATAAAGTCAGCATATGGTATATACCAAAAGCATAGAGCTCAAGCAGACTCTTATTCTGAAGAATTATGAACCAATGTTTCATGCAACGCAGAACATGAGAGCTCAGAAAGTGCTAGACAGCCACCTTCTACTGTAGTAAGACCATGGATCATAAAACTGATTGGTCTTGAACTTTCTCATTTGAGTATTAAAGCAGTCTGCTGTCATTTCCATCACAGCAGCAGGAAACAACTTCAAAAGGTGCCCCAAAGGAGAAAAGATGATTTTTCATCAGAGGAGATTTACATTAATGCTCCCCACCAATATCCTTACAAATGAGTTATATGGTTATGTGAGCTTTGCTTGTCACTACTGCAGGCATGAAGGTAAGTTTAAGCTCCACTTGACACTCTGGAACCTAGAAGCCCTTACACTTCAAGTTTCTACAGCCAGGAAGATACAGCAAGGAGAGTGTTCGTTACTGGATGCTTACTTTGATATCTGCTCCAGGCACCGGCTGCTTGCTCCTGCCAAGAATCACACACCCCCTCGGCATGACCTGCCACTGCCATCCTTACTTGCTGCAGCTTTCCTGAAGGGATTTGATAGGGCCCAAGAGATAACCGGCTGGAGCTTCCTACTTCCCGACGTGGCCGTAACTCACAGGATGAGTCGACAGCTCTCTTCTTCCCTCGGAGGGATCGTGGTCACTTCCCAGCCAGGCCGGAGCTGAGCCAGGCAAGCACTTCTGCCACCCCCCCGGGTCTTCTGTCTCATTAATTTAGTTTTCAAGGAGTAATGGCCATAAATTAAACACGAGAAGTTGCACCCCAACACGAGGAAGAACTTCCTTACCCTGAGCACGGCAGAGCACTGGAACAGGCTGTCAGAGGGTCACGGAGTCTCTCCCTCCGAGACATTCATGCGCGTTCCGGTGTCACCTACTCCCGGCGACCCAGCCTCGGCAGAGGGGCTGGACCAGATAATGTCCAGAGATCCCTTCCAACCCTAACGATCCTGTGAGCAGCTAGAGCACCGCGGGATCCGACCCACGCTCCGAGCCCCCGCAGCCGCAGCCCCCGCGCCGCCGGGGAGCCCCGGTACAGCACAGCGAGGCGGCTCCAAACCCTCCGGACAAGCCCCCGACACAGCCCCCGCGGCAGGGGCCCGACACCCAGGCCGCGCCGCACCCGGGCGGCCGCAGGGGCCTCCCCCCAGCGCCCCCCGGGCTCACCTTGCACTCGGGCTTCTCCTTGCCGGCCTCGCAGAAGTTGACGGGCGCCAGGCCCGGCAGGTAGAAGGCGGCGGCGGGCGCGGCGGCCGCCGCCAGCGCGGCAGCGA
>VZTB01005697.1:188409-216955 GCA_013397245.1 Thryothorus ludovicianus | reverse complement strand
TTTTTTTTTTTTTAATCTTTGTTCAGGCGTTAGATTCAGTACTTCCTGTGGTTTTATCACCAACTTTAAAATAATATTTAACATAAATCCTTTCAGGCTTTTGGTATACTATGGAGGCCTATGTTCTTTTTCCCACTGTTGCACAGGGCACTAGAAATATGCAATCAGTCCAATGCCTGACTCTCCAGGTTAAAAAAGAGAAAGGACTGACCGAATAAAATAAGCAAAGAAGAGTTCTGTCAGGTAAAAACAGCTAATGAATTACATCCAAAAAGAAAACTCTGAGACCGTTACAGTGTATTTAAAGCTAAATTCAGCTCAGCTGACTCCTTTGCCTGAACAAGAAGGCAGAACCTTCAGAGAAATGAGTGTGCCAAGAGGGACATGGTGATGCCTTGCAGCAAACACAAGCCAGACTCCTCTGGGAGGGAGAGGGGACACGTGGCACCAGCCAGAGCAGCCTGCACACTCTGGGCCTTGGGAGCAGCTACATTTATGACTCGTTTCAGCTGCTGCTATTGGTAAGGTTTCTGTGAGGTCCCTGGTGAGTTTTAAACCGGCACAAAAGGAAGTGTGGGAAGATTGCTGCCTGCCTGGCTCACATCTCCCATGTTTGGAGCGGGTCTGGTACAGGCTGCACCAATTAGTGTGTAAAATATAATGCTATTAACATCAGTATGAATTACAGAGACTGCAAAGAAACAAACCCTTATATTGTAATATGTTTGTGACTAAAACAAATAGAAATGCTTTTTTTTTTATAGCTCTGTGACCTCCAAATCAGTTGAGCTGGTTACCTTTTCAGCAGTGAGCATGGTCAAGTAATAGTTTTATTGTCAGCTTAAATGTGCAGGCTTATTTAAGTTTTTAAGCTTAAATCATTCTTAGTGGTCAACTGGGAATTTCTATCAACTGGGAAAAGAAGAATCTGCTGTAGATTTTTCTTTTTTCTTCCAAGAAGAGACTGCTCAGGATCTTTGACAAGAGTTAAACTAGATCTTTTGGGAAAAAATAATTTTAAAAAAAGTATTATAATATGTTCCTAGCTCATAAATGAGAACACATAGAGACCATCTGCTAATTAGCAGTCAATCTGCAGTCACATTTCTGAAGTGTTCTGTCCTTGCCCTGTATCCTCCAGTGGCATTACAGTAATCACACTTGTAATCAGCCACAGTCATTAATAAAGGTCTTTACCCAAGGCCAGTTCCTGGTGGTGAATTTTGCACTTCAGATTTTGAGAAGCCTTCTGGAACAGCACAGTAAAAGCAGAGCTGATCTGAGATGCATCTACTGGAAATCTAGACATGAAGGCATTGAGGCAGTTAATCCTTCTGAGACTCCTATTTTTCCACTAATTTCAATTGAGAATTCTGTTCCAAATTAGGAACTGGATATTCAAGTACATTGAGTTTGCACTGTGCTCCTTAGGTCTTAATTTCAGTCCTTGAATTTTGTAAATGTTATGATGGGTATTTATAGAAAGAATATTTGTAGCAATGATTTCCCCCCACCATTGCTGCAGGAATTGCTTTGCCACATGTCTGGCACTGCCTGTTATTCAAGTCTCTAACAAGGACTATATAGCACTCCATAAGAAGTACTGTTTAGAAAGTGAGTTTCCAAATAATCCCTTCTGTTCCTGGAATTTTATGCCCTGAAGTATGAGAAAGGTGATCTGTTGTAACTTTTAAGCTCTCTTTATCCATGTGATCTAAGTGAAACCATGACGGTTCTCCTGAAAGACTTAAGCTTTTTTAGATTTCAAAATATTTTGGTCTTGGGAATGAAATAATGTAATTACCTTGTTAAATACATGATGAATTACATATGAAAAGTTTGTTTGTTTGTTTTTTCCAAATCCGGATATTCTGAGTTGCGTCCCCTACTCCTAGTATTGAAAAAAGGAGTATGTGGCAGAGCCCAGTTTCCCTACTTTGCATCACCACAATTCTCCTATGACTACTCCTTACACTAACCTGTCTTGGGAAAAACATCAGCCCTGGTATTTGTCAGGCTCTGAGGAGCATTCCTATCAAAATTAAAAAAAAAAAATCCTCAGCTGACTAAAATTGTTCTTTAATACACAAGATTTTCAAATAATGAAGAAAGTGGGATTGGGACAAAGCAATGTTGGAGTGACAGTGATATCCCCTGGGACCAAACCTGTGCTGAAATAGATCCATGGGAACCAGCAGCTAAAATGATGTATAGGTTGTCTTTAATGGCATCAGGCTGATACCCTGTGGAGGTGTTACAGAAACATCTATGAGTTGCCTTTGTCCTGTCAGGCAGTTGCAGTGGGGACAGCTCTGTGGGACTGTTGTACTACATTAAGAGGTGGGTGGGACTGCAGATATCCTCCTGAGGATCCCCCTGGTCAGAAGGTGGCCTGAGCAGTCCTGTGGCCAGGCCAGCCTCCAGCCAAGTTTTCAACATTTGGAGCACTTACCTGGGCTCAGCCCCTGCCTGCATCAGCTCCATGGCTGATTCCTGCCTCTCACACTGGGGTCAGAGCAAGTGGTGCATGGCAGGAGATGACTGAAAAGGTCACGAAACAAGCAGCTATCAACTGGTGACTTGTGCTGGGAGGCAGCAGGAGAGTAACCTTGCTCCATTTTATGGTAGTGCTTCACCTGCAAGTGCCCGCTGTGAGTGAAATTGCCTGGGCTGGTGCTGTCCTTTATCAATTTCACTCTCAGCAGGCTCTGCAGGTGAAGCATTTCATTGTGGGAGTCAGGCTCTGCTTTCTCTTTGGCAGCCTGAAATAGAAAGTGGAGAAAGGAAAGAAAGTAATAAGTGCAGAAAAGCAAAAGCAAGACAGAACCAGGAAAAGCAGAATGTGTGTTAAATGGTAATGCAGTGCAACTAGCCCTTTAAATTGGGGAGAATTTGACACTGAAAAGTGTTCTGCTTAGCTCTTGTAAGCTTGGCACTTAGAAATAAAAGAAGGGAAAGGACACTGCAATTAGAAGTGAAAAATTATAATGAATAATATTATGTTTAAAATACCACATAAGATGATGTGGGTAGAACTAAAAGATAATTTTCTTGATCATCAGCCTAAAGGAAAATTTTTGTGTCTGTTTCTGGGAGAAATCCAGGCAAAAAATCTTTTTTTCTTCTTTTTGTGAATTTTGCATTTCAGATTTATATGCCTTGTTTTTTGTGGATTTTGTTGAGGTGTTTTTTGTTGCCCTTTCTTAAGACAATGTGTGTGACTTTCATGTTGCTGGTGTCCTGATGCCACTTTCCTTGGCTTCAGAGAGAAATTTAGCAGCCAAGATGAGAACTGCAAAATCGGTATCTGCATCTGAACATCTGACTGCCTGTTCCTGGGCAAAGAAGTGCATTGATTCAGGGGCAGGGATGCCAACACAGCTTTGGAGCTCCCAGACTGATCTCTTTCCAGTCAGTTGCATCCTAGGGCTTGCTGAGAGTGGGGGACAGCACAGAGCCAAAGCGTTTGAGCTGGTTCCTGGCTCCGAGTGGAATTGCTTGCATGGATATGAGGAGTCTGATTGCAGGGCCACAAGCATTCTTCTTTAACTGCTGTGAGTTTATACCTTGAACCAGATCCCTCTGTGCAGCATCAAACGTGGGGAAGGGATGTCTGTAACTCCCGTATGATACACCCCACAGCACTGGAAACTCTGTCCTAGATATGTGTTCAGAAGGCAATTACAATGTGTAGCCCATCCCTGAAGTTTTGTGGATAAAGAGCAGCTTTTTGCTGCAGTGACATGGGGTGTGTGCAGCTGTACCTGGTGGCTTGTGGTTTGCTGCTGGTTAATGTGGGAAAACTGGATGAGAGGCTGCTGCTGCTGAGGAAGGTGATTTGAGTGGAAAAGATGACAAATCAGCTCTTGAGTTTCAGGAGAGGAGCAAGCAGAAGCAGTGGACTAATGAACTTAAACCAGAAGACTTCAACACACTCAAAGAATTGGTAAATGCAGTCTTGTGGAAAGGAATTTTAATGGGAAAGGGAGCCCTGGAGAATGCTCAGCTCCTAAAAGAGGCGCTGAAGATGGGATGATAAAGTTCTCTGATGCAGGAGGCTCCCAGCAGGAATGGGGAGAGGCCAGTGTGACCACCTAGGAAGATGATCTGACAGTCAAAAACATGGTATAAAAGGTGGCTTGAAGGCAGGCAGTACAAGGAAGGCTTCTGACGCTGTCCCATGTAACACTGATGTGTAAATTAGGGGCATGTGATCCTCATTAAACTACTGCAGAATGGGGCAAAAGGAGGCAAGAGTTCAGCCAAGTAAATATGTGGAAGACAGAAGAGGAAGAAAGGTATGGAGAGACAAGGTGGCACAACTTTGTTTCCTCTAAGAATAACAAAATAATGTCCAGACTAAAAACTTTGCACGATATTACAGATCTGGTGTTGTAGTTTCATATAAATGCCTTTGCCTTCTTAGCAATGGTGTGACTGTAAACAGAACAGGATTTGCTGGATCAGTCAATACAAACCTGCCCTAAACAGACAAAAATATTAAAATCCTCTGCATGAAGCTTTTTGTTTTCTCAAGTGAGGGAGAAAAACAAGCAAACCTACTGCAACTCCTCTCATAATGAATTCCCTTGTATATTTCACAGGGTGAGGTCTCTAAGCACCCAAATTTGAATGATTAGAAACAACCAAGAGGTGCATTTTTCTACTGGGTAAACTGCAAGGGGTGATTTTGCCAGCTCCCACACAGAAAACTGGTTTAATAAGGTTATGTGGCCTCATTTGCAAATAAACTTCTTTCTTAGGTGCCCTCATTACCCTTTTCAAAGTGATATATTAGGAGTGTTTAGATATTTCAGGGGAAAGAGTGCACCATGAGAGGTAGGTCCTCCTATAGATTTTTGTATAAGTTCTCTGCTGAGATAATTTTCAAAGTGTCATGTGCTTTAAAAATTTTTTGTAAATACATCCCAGTCAATCACAGGATGGAGGTTAGTGTAAAAGCTAATTAAATTAGCAATCAATGGAATTAGGATGTCAAAAATTTGTGTAAAACACCAGGTAGGAGAATTACTGTCTATGCTATTGTGTATTATGAATTCATTGTAAACCAGAGGAATGCTGGAAATTTTGCATTACATGCTGATTTATGTCTTCCATATCTCACCAAAGATAATAAGATTATGTAAAATACAGACAAATGCAAAGCTGCCTCTTCAATTTATGACTGATGGAAAGAACGTTGATCAGATGTGAAAAAATCCATGCATGTTATTTACATAGGAAAGAGACAGAAATGCTTGGGAAGTTCTGGTGCAGTGAAGATGGCTCTCTCAGTGACCTTTTCTCTCTGGAAATTACAGTATGTTCCCTGGGAGGTTTGCTTACCATGCGATGTATGGATCACTGTGCAAATAGGCAGGAGCAGGAAATAGAGGCTGTAATGGAAAGAATTGCACCTGACATGTGAATTTGCTAACAACACAAATCTCAGTATACCCATAATGAAAATCATCTCTAAACAGTCCTCCGTGGTGGTTAGGTCTGAAATGTTACGTGGCACTGCTCAGAAAGAGGTGTTTGTTTGCCATTCTTGGCTTTGGATGAGCAGGAACACAGTGCAATGCTGCAGAAAAAATAGGAAGTAACACAACTCAAAATCTGTCAACACCAAGAATTTTGCAAGTCAGCTTCCTTTTTCAGTTTCAATGGTCTCCTAAACAGCATGACTTTGCAACATGCAGAACAGTTGTACTCCTAGATTAAAATAATAGAAAATTTAAGTGTGGAAAGGGTAATTACTATTGTGACATTACATGGTGCTGCAGCTGTGTTCACAGATACTGAAACTGGGTGCCCTGGCCAGTGTGTTGGATGCTTGATGAAGCTGTTCCAGCAAGGGTTGGCTTCTACACTGTTCCTCCTTCGTATAAATGACTGAGTGCAGAGTGGTAGTCTGGCAGGCTGATAATGCATTTGATACAGCAATCTATGGATTCATATGGATTGTAAAACCCTTTGGTACTGTATTTGTGTCTGAAGCATGTTGAGTGTTTCAGGAGTTTTGCAAGCCAAGGAAAAAAAAAAAGTGAAATCTGTGCTGACCTGACCTGCCAAAATTGGTGACTATGGAAGCAATTACAGAAAAGCAACAGCTGAATCTGCTCGTGCCTCGGCACTTTGGCTGAGGTAGGAAAAGTTCTGTGAAGCACACAATTGGGTTTGTGTGATCTGGCTGAATGGAAAATACATGCAGCTGAATATGCAGCCTGTGCATTCATTGATCTAGGTTGGGTGACATGTTTGGATTGCAGCAAGTTATCTATGTAGTGTCGCATTGATTGTTTGCAACTTCTCCTAAAATTCCATCCGTGCTAGTGGAGTGGGCAGTACCTACACTGATAACTTTACATCAAGAAATGAGATCGTGGAAATGTTGGTTGGAGGGCACCCTGAAGATCACCCCACTCAAAGCAGGGCTACCACCACTGTTAGGTCAGCTCTGCCTTTATCCAGCCAAGTTGTGCGAGCTCTCCAAGGCAGGAACTGCCACCACTTCCCTGGAGCATCTGGTAAAGAAAGCTTTCCTACTAGCAATCCTGAGCCTCCCCAATATGTGAGCCTGCTATGTGTGCCTGTTGCCCCTTGTTACATTCTCTGAAACCAAGAATCTGGATCTGTCATCTTTGTGCCTTCTTCTCAGGCAGATGCCGTCTGCAGTTCCATCACCATTTGGATTCCCCTTCACTGGGAAAAACAAGCCCAACTCCCTCCCCCTCTCTCATGATGCATCTGTACTCCAGACACTGGACTGTAGTGGCAGCACTTGGCTGGACCTTTCCAGTTTAATTCACATCCCCCTTGAGACAAGAGCCCCAATACTGGATGTTGTACTCCACCTGCAGACTTACCAGTGCCGTGCAGATATCCAGTTCAGTCTATTGGGCACCCTCCTCCTAGCACTCTGATCGTGCAATCTGCAGTTAGTTATTTGCAGTAAGATCACATTCTAGTCTCATACTCCTCGTCACCCACCATAGCCCCCAGGTCCTTTCCAGAAGAGCTATTACTTCACAGCTTGAGGTTATTCTGCCCCACACACAGAACTTTTTAATGTCTCCTTGTTGAGCTTCATAGGATTGCTGAGATTGCTTCTGTGGTAGAGGTATATAGTTCTTGCACTTGCTCTTCTAATTCTTCACATTTTTAGAGAATACTGGTGACACAGCAACATAACTCCAAGCACTACCAACTCTTTCAGTTGATCAGAGCCCCCAGAAGTCTTTTAGCTCCTATCACTGACACACCATATCTTGATCTCACAGGGACACTGAAAATCTCTCTTCTTTATGTGCTTGATTTCCCACACCCACCTTTGTTTTTCTTAAGCTTCACATGTTCATCTTCATTCATTTCTTTTTTATCCAGATTTTTCTTTTTTTCCTGAATGGTGCCCAGTTCTGCTGGCAAGCCAGTCCTGGCCCTCTCTTTGTCACTAGCATGGAGCATTAGTGCTGGAGGTCCCAGGCAAGAGCGGCTCCTGTAGGTCTCGGGGTGCCTGTGGGAGGTCATGGCCATGGCCCACTGTCCTCTCTCCTGCTCTTTGCTCCCTCACCGAGCCAAAAAAACAAAGCATTTGTTCCTGACAAGCAGATGGGGATGAATTGGCAAGGAGCCCGGATTCCTTCTAACTTAATCTCTGTCTACTCAGCTGTAAGTAAAGAGAGTTTTGTCTCAAAAGAACGTGATTTCTTTGGCTTTGCCACAAATATTTGCTCACTGACATATTTTTATTCTCACACTGTTTTCCCAAGAGAAGAAATGGGCAGTTAGGTTTCTAGCTACTGTGAAAAATGATCCGTGGGTAAGGGAGGATGGATGAGAGGCCATTCATTAAAAGACAGGTTACTTCTGATGAGCCTATTGTGCCAATTACAAGGTTTTTTTCTCTATATAAAATGCTATCCTACCTCAAATATTGTAACAGAAGGAATTCAAGGCATAGAGAAACATGTTCTTCCATCTACTCCAATGAAATCATGTTGAGCTAGATGAGTTGAGGAATTCACAAAGAATGATTATGAAGTTTCATGGTAGGGCTGCTCTGAGGAGTTTTGGAGGCTACCTAAAATTTTTACTGCATTGTAAAGCCCATTTTGTTAGAACTGGACAAAAAATTAAATTAATATTAAGATGTCAAGTGACATCATATTTCAATGTGCAAGAAGTCATAATCATATTCCTTTACCTAGAATATAGCAACAAACCTTTAAATATTCATAACCTCTTTCTCTGTCAGACAAAGTGCAAATGGTCATTTAGATTTTCTCCCTTGACCATCTTTTTCAATTCTTACAGAACTGGGAGAAGGAATAGACACATGTAACTCCTGGTAAAGCTACAGGTGGGATGTAGCCCAAAATCCACACAGGAACATGAGATGTCTTTCTTCTTCCCCAGTTGCCCACTTTTTTTTGAATAAATTGCTGAGTGAAAAGGTAAGCTTTGGCTAGCAGTGAATAATTGGCAGATACAGAGATTCTACTACCTGCCATCAAACCAAGGCTGAAGGCAGGAGCCTAATCATACAAGTGTATCAGATGTTCCCAATATGTCCTGAAAGTTTCCCAGCAAAGGTAATAATTTTCATTTTACCTGCTTGGTAAGATTCAGTCTTCCCACTGCCAAGAGCAGGGAGCTCCCAACAGACCCATGCTAGGTAATACAAAAGAAGTTAGGCTTTGAACTCGTGGGTTTTACCCATGTTGGCTCCACCAGGAGCCTGGTTTCTCCCAGAGAGGAGTAATATTTTTAGTCAGGAGTTGATTCAGGAATGAAGGGGAGGACTGCACGGGGCACTGGGGGCTGGCAGGAACACGGGAGAAGCTGGCTCCATTCCTGGGACTGCATGCTTTTCCTGTGTGCAGCAGGAAACCTGTGGTGTAAATTATCTATGTGTGCCAGGGCTGAGAGCAGAGAGCACTCGATAAAATGAAGATCAGGTGCTGGTGCTGCAGGCAGGCAGACAGCAAAGACCCAGCCACAGAGGGCACCCACCATCTCTTGGTACTGCTAGCCCAGGCTATATTTAGAAGCTTTGGTTAATGAGTAAAAGGTACATGAGGGGCTAGCTGCTACTTCTGTGCATAGTGATGGTGCTTGGTGGCACTCCTGAGGCCAAGGAGCCGCACCTGAGGCTATCACACTCACTCGGTGAGCGTGAGCTCCTTGAGCACTGTGCCATGGCTATTCCCTGCTCCAGCCCTGCTCTCCTCGGCAGCCCCAGCAGAAGGAGAAGGCTTCACCAGCCATTGAGCCACCACCCTGCTTTAACCCTGGTGGCGCCCGCTTGGAGCAGAGCAGCCGTGCGTGTCCGCCCCATGTTACCAAACAAAAGGCTGCCAACCCACTCCGGACCTTGGGCTGGCCCCTGAAGTGGCTGCTGAGCGCTCCCTCACTGCCAGTTGATAAGCTTTGGTGCTTTGCAATTCCCCTTTCCAATTACTGGCCCTGCTCCCAGGGCTGGCGGGGCCTGGTGCTGACAGCCAGGCACTGACGCGGGGACTGCGGGGCTCAGGGTGGAACGAGACAGAAGAAACGGTGAGCCAGAGCAGGGACTTGCGTCAGTCACTGGGAGAGCATCATCTCACAGCTGCCTTTTGCAGAAGCCATTGGAGGTACCTGCTCAACTGAGGATGGAGTCATCCAGATGAGGCATGCAGAAGCAGCCCTTGTAAGTGTGGGGACAGGGACTCGGTGAGTATCCAGGCAAGGGATGTTGTGGCATATGGATGTTGAGACCAGATGACACACAAATATCTTCCTGAATTGGCTTGGGTATAATTGATCATTTTAGGGGCATGGAAACAGAGAGGGTGAGCCCTGCTACCCTTTTTCCTTTATGTGCATTGCCATATTGCTAAAAGAAGCTTGTGGGAATTGTCCATATAAATCTAAAGATTCAACAGTTAAATACCAACACTGCTATTCTAGGTATTGTGGGTTTGATCTTTTCCCTTGTCATAGGCACATTGTAATTTCTATGACACCCATGTAAAGTGACCTGAAGCTCCAGAACTGACCTTCTGTGACTCTGAGTCAACAAATAGTGGTCCTGCTGGCATCAGCTACTGCTGGCTCACTTCACGAAGGCACTGGCACGAAGCAATGTGCTCAGTGGGGATGTCTGGTGGAAATTCCAGCTGGCATAAGACTGGAACCCTCCTCTCATCTCCCCCTGAAGTAGGTGGAGCATTGCTGTGTGCCAGACATCCCTACGAGGTGTTTTGTGCCTGAGACTGCTTTGCAAGTAGGACAAATCATGGTGGGGCTTGTGCAGCCAGAGTCGCTCACAAGGGATGGATGAGCAACCTGTGGAATGCAGAGGGCAAAAGTGGGGAGTTGGCATCTTCATTTCCCCACTTCCCCAAATTCCCTTTTCCTGGGAGCTGGGCTCCTCACCCAGGCTGGCACTGAGGTTTTATTGGTGTGAGACTGGAATCCAGCTCAGACTGAAGGGACTGCTCTTGACAATTAGCTGAGAAGACAGATCTCCAGAGGGACAAAGGGCTTCTCACCAGGAGAAAGAGCTCTCAAAGTGTCAGCTCAAAAGCAAATCCTGTCTAAGTTGAGAACAAAGAGACTGCTGAGACTGTTTGATGGGTTATGATTTTTATAACTCTAAAGAGATACCTTTCTGAAAAAATTTCTATTAAAAAAAATTAAAAAAACCCCAAAACCCATGAGTGTGAGCAAATCATGAAGATCCAGTCTTGGCCTAGAAAGAAAAGAGGTAACATGCATGGCCCAGCAACTATCCTAAAACCCCTGTGGCAAGCAATAATCTTGAAAAAGCCAGTGTGAGCTATGTTTTCAATTTATAAATTAAATGTGTTTAAAATTTATGAACTTTGACTACACGAGTAACTACTTCATTAGACTTTAGGGCTGCATGTTTCCTTGGCTTTTTTCATGGTAAAGTAAAACACATTTCTAATAAACGTGGAAAGAGATTCCAAGCTAGAGTCACTACTTTTATGTAAAGGACCCTCCAGACTCATTAAAAAAGTTTACCACCTAAATAAAACAAGCACATTGTAATTCTTTAGCTCATAAAGCTGGTAATATAGAATACAGAATATTAGCCTACTCTTACGTGTACACTGCTTGGTATCGATGAATGACATACAGTAAGGGATTTACTATGAGGAAATTAGTGTATAAAACTTTGTTTTGGTAAGTCTTAGACTGAAAGATGAATTGGAGGAACAAGAGGACAGAAGTTGGGCTCTGCTCTGGTTTGCTGAGTAAGCATGGAAAGTTATATACAGACACTGAGCCAAAGCTGTAGCTGTAGCTGTAACCAAAATCACTCTGTTTCTCCTAGTTTATATCAACTGTTTGGTCCCCTTTGACAGTCAGAGGTGGAAATAGGGATGGAGGTACAGTGGTGTCTGCACCATGCATTGTCCCACAGCATGAGGCTGTGGCTCAAACATCTAGCATCATGCACTTCTCTTCCCCAGCACTGGTGCATCCACGGCTGGAATTTTGGGACTTCTGCCTTGAGGGGAATGTGAAAAAACTGGAAAGATCCAGCTAAGGGCTGCCACCATGGTCCAGTATCTAGAGGGCAGATGCAGTGAGAGAGAGGTGGAAGGAGCTGGGCTTGTTTTTCCCAGTGAAGGGGAAACCCAAAGCAGGTCTGCTTGAAGAACAGGTACAAAAGGCATAAATCCAAACCCTTCTTGGTCATGTCAGGGGACTTAACAAAGGGCAACAGGCACACATGGCAGGTGGAGATGTTCAGCTTGGCTTTTTCCATCAAATGCTGCAGAGAAGTGATGGTGGCTCCTTACTTGGTGGTTTTTTATGACTTAGCTATAGGCTAGCTAATTTAAGGCTAATTTAATGGTATAGTCTTTGTGATAGTCCTGTTCTGACAGAAGATTAGACTAGGTGAGTTCCAGCAACCAACTAGGTGAGTGTCATGCAACCAACATTTCTGTGATTCTGCGGTTCTTTTTCCCAGAGCAACAGGGAAGCATGTCCCAAACCATCAGCCAGCTCACCTGGTCAGAAGGAGAGGGCAGCTCTGCCAGATGCCACCTCCTGAGGGATGGTCTCAGCCTAGCACTTACCGGTGTGCATTATTCTATGCTGGGGTTCAGAACCAAAATTGCCAACAAACCTGTCAGCCTTAGCTAGTCAGTGTCTAAAAGTCATTTATATCTGAGTTCCATGTGATTGTGCCTTGCAGTAGTCACAGTTCAATGTATTTGTGCATGTCAAAGTAGCCCACTGGCAGAATCTTGGGTCTTCAAAACTCATCTTTCAGCAAGAAGTCACTATATTTTTGAGTCTGGTGATGAAAAATCCCTCATCAACTTTTACTCAGCTATAGCAGACACTTTGGCCTTTATGTGAAGCCCTGTATGTGTAATTTGCATTCAGTTCTTCTCCTTCATTGGAATTAGTCAAATGAGAATCACAGGCTTGGCTTTTTCTGGTTAAAACTCTCCTCTGCAGAAACACTTTCCTGGTTGTCCTTAGGACTAAGTGTCCCTGACCCTCCCAGTCTCAAAGCTGACAGCCAGTTCTCTCCCTACCTCACAGCTTCTTTCCTTTTAGGCAACAGGGGTGCTGAAAACAACACTGGAAATCTCACTTCACAGTTTCTTGCATGACAGCAAGCAACAGAAACCACCCAAAAGAGCACCTTTTCCAGAGCCAACTCATATGTTTGTCAAAAGGGTGGGGTTGCTGAGCAAACAGACCTGTTCCCTCTCTGATTACTTTGATACTAAGACCATATGGGCCTCTGAGCTGGTCCCCACTCCCTGGAGCTTTTGTTTGTGGATATTGCATGTTCCTTTGGAAAATAAACCAACAAAACCAAACCCCAATAATTTTACTGAGTGAAACAAGCAGTTACGGTAGTGCTGCATATGGTGCTAGTAAAATTGTAATAGTGAAAGTTGGCAAGAGTCAAGCAGCCTTTGTATTAATTCTCTGGAGATTCAGGTAGAGCCTAATGTAATTACTTGCTTTACTTTGTAGCATTTTAAGAGTCAAGTGTGTGTTTTAAAAAGTTATATTTCCAAATAAAGTGGTCAGGTCTGGAGAAGACAAAGTGCCTGATTCTGGTCCCTCTGAATTCAATAGCAAAACTCCCGTTGACTTACTTCAGAGCAGGATTATGTCCCAAATCTAAGAAATAACAGCAAACAGACGTGTGCAGTTTTTAAATTCACTGTCCAGGCTACTAGTTTGTAACTTTTTCCTATTTTTTAATCCACTTAAGTTCCAGAAGGTTTGTCTGTCCTCAGCTCCACTGTCTGCATCTGAATATTAGAGCTGAATTTTTTTTTCATGTGAAGACAGTTACTTTGCAGATATGTCAGTGTAAGTGGGTGAGTTCAGAGATCCTGAATCTCACCCACACAAACACAGTGATTTCATTCAAGAAACAATTATGTCATGCTCTTCATAGAATAATAGAATATCCTGAGTTGGACAGGATCCGCAAGGGTCATAGAGTCCAACCCCTGATCCTGCACAGGACAATCCCAAGAATCACACCATGTGTATGAGAGCATTGTCCAAGTGCTCCTTGGACTTTGTCAGGCTGGAGCTGTGACCATTTCCCTAGAGAGCCCATTCTGGTGTCCAACCACTCTCTGGATGAAAAATCTTCCTAAAATCCAACCTAAACCTGCCTTGACACAGCTTCATTCCATTCCCTTGAGTTCTGTCATTGGTCATCAGTGGGAAGAGGTCAATGCCTGCCCCTCTGCTTCCCCTAGTGAGGAAGTTGTAGACCACAAAAATGTCAATTATTTCAAAATTCCCCAATTTGTCAAAATGCCACAAATTTAATTTTCCTAGGTAGATTCAAAAGCCCTAAACATTGAAGTCACTGACATTGCTCCAAAAAGAATGAAGTGTTTGAGTGATTGCTGGGAGGGGCTTTTGATTTTTTCTGGTTGTTTATATTTTGTGATCGATTGAGGCATTAACTAGGATTAACTTTCTTGTTGATAGCAAGCCCGTGATCTTTAGAACCTGCTTCTAATTAATTGAATTCTGTCACTGTTGTTTGCAAACTCTTATCAAAAGTTAGGCAAGGCTGGAATAAGTCTTACCAGCAGCCTTACCCAAGCTGCAATTGATACTATTAGTAAAGATTGACCATTTGATCACCAAATTAGAAAATAACAAGGTTCTATTGTTTTTATTCCTTGGGTTTGGTATGTAACATATAAAGACAGCACTGGTGGGTACCATTTTTAACTTGGATGTCCAAATCATCTTATTGTACATTTTTTTTCTCTAACTGGTTGTAATTTAAAACTTTTTCCACAGTACCTGTTTCTGGGTACATGTACGTCTTCCTAATTTTCACTTAATGCCTGAATAACAAGGCTGAAATGCACCAAAATCCTTGCTCTGCCTAAATGTTGGCTTAAGAATGAGCCCCCAGATCCCCCTCTACAACAAATGGTATGTGAAGGAGCCTTCCATGGCCATCTGGTGCTAAACAGAGGCTTCTATCATCTGCATTTCACCTTCCCCTATGGTTCCTATGAGGAATGGATTTTCCAGCACCTCGGCTCACCCTGTGTTTTCTATTCAAGTGTTTATGGTCTCTAATCAGCACCTAACTTGCCTGTACTGGAGTTTATCCCATACCTACAGTGAGGTTTTCCTTAGGGCTTCTCCTGGCCTGCTTTCAATCTCTGGAGTCTTGTGCTGCCAGAGCGAGATGGAAAGCACATTTTATTAAATGGACAAACCCCCCAGTAAAGCTGCACTGGCTTTTAGTGATGTCAGTCCAGTGAACCACAGGGCTTATGACTGAGATTTTCTTATTGATTCTCTACGGCCTCTGTAGGAGATTCCCTTACAAGATGAAGGAAACAGTGTCCTGAGCTTGAGGTGGCACCTGCTCCAGCTGAGATGACAGGTGGGAACCTTCACCTGCCTTGGCTTTGTGTGCCCTATCTGCTGAGATCTCCTCCACAGTCTAGGAAATGCATCAGCTTTCATTGACTCTGGGTGTGACATATGGGGCTCTCCCACATCACATGGGCTCTAATGACAGATGACACCTTTAAAAGCCAAATACCCTCAGGTGTCCTCCAGGGACCAGGGCCTCACTGCTCTCAGGGTGTTTTGCTTCCTCTCATTGGTTTCTTTTCTCCCTCCTCCCGACACCCAGCCTTGTGTAAAGAGGACTCTCTCTGAAAACAAACTAAACTGCAGCATGTACACTGTGCCCTTATTTTTGCTAGGAAGCAATATTCACTCCCCTGCTGTGTGCCAAGGAGCTGCTGGCAGGCTGGAAGGCTGCACAAGTCCTTGGAACTGCCTGTACAAACACAAGTTGTTATGATGTGCCTGCAAAAACTTGTGAATATGCTTTGGGAACATGGAAATGCCTGTTGGTCCCTGGGATTCAGATGAGAGGAACAGAGGGGCATAAGGGTCCAAAAATACCCTGCAGCAGCATCCTCCCAGCCAAGCCTTCCACACTGCAGGGCCCTGGACCTCTTTCTTCCTCCCCTCCTGCAAGCTCTGACAGCTGAGTAAGTGTCTGGTAAATAGGAACTTGGTGACCTTTTTACAAGGATGTGTAGTGATAAGACAAGGAGCAATGGCTTTAAACTGAGAGAGGACAGGTTTGGGTTAAATATCAGGAGAAAGTTCTTCATTGTGGGGGAAGACTAAAATTGTCCCCAGAAAAGCTATGGATGCCCCATCTCTGGAAGTGTTCAAGGCCAGGTTGGATTGGGCTTTAAGCAACCTGGTGTAGCAGAAGGTGTCTCTTCCCATGGCAGGGGGGTGGGAATAAGATGAGCTTTAAGGTTCTTTTCATCTCAAACCATTGTGATTCATTCGGCGCTGTTTTACACCTGCACCCAAGGTGCCCACCAGTGTTGCTCTGGCACACGCGAAAGCACTTTCTCATGAGAAGGCTAAAACTCTGTTTATTAAAACATCTGACTCCAAATTTATAGTATTTCCACACAGACTAGGGATTGGAGAAGAAGGCTGACACATCTCCCATCCCATTGGTCAAGACAACTGTCCATCAGTTGTTTTTCACACCGAGAGAAAGTATGTAAACAACCTCATCGTAATAAAAATATGCTTCTGATAATAACGCCCATGTGTAAGAAAGAACTAAGAACTATGAAAAACTTCAAGTTAGAAAGTGCATCAGAAAACTTGAAAAACGAGGGTGACACACCAGCATTACAGTATCTGCATAGAGCGGCAATGTAGAGGCAAAACTTTTCTGTCAAACCCTTATAGCACAAGGAAAATGAATTTTTCTATGGAAAATCTCATGGGAAGTGCTTCTGAGGGCACCGCCCTGACAGCCCTGCAGGATGTTGTCATTCATGAGGAAAGATACTTTATAGTGGCTGCACTATATTGACCAGGTTTTGCTCTCTGACACCATACACCCATCACTTTCCACTGGCAAAAAGCTGCAATTCTCCTTATTGCGTGGTATTTCCCAGTCCAGTGCAGGGCTTTAGGTCCAGGTTCTCCCCAAAAGCAGTGTCACCAGAGAAGCAGCTTAGCAGAAGGTGCAAGTGTGGAAAGTGAGAGTGAGTTTGCTTAATGTTAGTGGTGATTGCTGGCGGCATTTCCGCCAGCTAAATATGGGGGTAGCCACTAAAAACAAATCCTGAAACCGCTGAAATTGAGGGGGTTTTGTCTGGTTTCTAATAGGAGCAATAGTTGCCAACATCAGCTCTGAATAATTTCACACTAAGTAAAGACATGCAACAGTCCAAGGTTTGAGAACACGAGAGTTAGCCCAGAACTTTTTCTCAGTTTTGCTTTGAGGTAAGCTGGTGACTCAGAGTGAAACCTGGCTAAAACCATGATGGTTACTGACTTTTAAACGTTAACCTACCCAGGAACATTTGAGGCATGTGAATGAGAGCTCTCTGTGCCCAAAGAGGCTGGAGTTTACTTCAGGCAGGAAAGCAAACATCCAAGGAAGGACATAGGGAAAGCTCTAGGGGAATCGTAGGTACTCCCCTCAGGCAAGTTTAACATCTCATTTTCTTAAATGTCTTTAATTCATACACACTCAGAAGCAAAGATTTTAAAGCAAAGATTTTGGTGCAGCAGCTCCCATAGAGCCTGGCCATGGCTGGGACCCCGTTCCTGCCCACATCCTCGCTATTGGGTGGAGGTGAGGAAATGTGAAGACGTGTTGGATGGAGGTGCCAATGTGGGAGACACTTGGCACTGATGCTTTTGGAAAATATCGGCTTCCAAGCGCTGTGGTAGGGAAGGTTTTGCATAAGACGCTGCGTGCTTAAAAAGCCGTCTGGAGTTTCAGAAGCTCAAAAAAAAAAAAAAAAAAAAAGTGTGGAGTTTAAAATACAAAAAAAAAAAAAAAAAAAAAAAAAAAAGTTTTTTCCATCTTATTTCCCGCAGAGGAGCCCCGCGATGGAGAGGGATGCGCGGCCGGCGCTGCCCTCGGGCCGGTCCCTCGTTGTGACGGTGACCTCTAGTGGCACCGGGAGCCCCGGGCCGCTCCTCCTCCGGCCACCGACCCCGGAGCTCACTAACCTCCGCGGCTGAGGAAATAAAATGGACTCTGGGTCTCGGCTTTGTGCATCCAGGTGCGCAGACATCCGGTCCCTGTCATTTGTGGTAGGTGTTTAGTGAGTATATTTCCCCGATATTAAGCCTGCTTCCCAGGGCAGTGGGCAGCAGATTTCACCCCTAGGCATCCTAAAAAGTAGCATCTTGGGGTTAAAACCTGTTTTTGCTGTCTCTCCTTTTTCCTAATTTCTTGCTGTAAATCAACATTTCTTTGGCATCTGTGACTATGGAGAGGATGTGGTTTGGGGCTCAGAAGTTCAGTTTCCCTCCATGTCCCCTCCCTGCTCCAGATAGGCCCAGAAAGAGAAGAGAGTCACCGAGTCACCTCCTTCTCCTGCACTTCTTTCCAGCACCCTGCTGGTGCTTTCACACAAGACCAGACCCCTGGGCAAAACCAAGCCCCTGGACCAAAATGGGCTGATGTACTCAGCTTCATCTCCTGTCTAGGCATCCTGTGGTGAGAAACCAGTCCCATGTGCCCCTGTCCCATCAACTTCTTCCACACAGGGCAAGGAGGCTTCCAGCCACCCAGTCCAGCTGCTGTCACCTCAGCAGCCCCTGCATGGCTGCTGCATGGAGGAATGCCTGAGCTGGCCTTTACCACGCTCCATCTGCACCAAGCAGGGCTGTGCCGACTTGTCTCAAACCCACAGGTGATGTGGGTTGATACATTTTCCCCCCTTAAAAAAATCAGTTTTCTTCCCTTAAACATGTGGAGGGTTTCACCAACTCCTCACCCTGCCTTGCCTGTGCAGGGCAGATTCTGTCATGAGCCCCACACAAGGCTTCACAACTGCAATCATGCAGAGATGAGAGCAACCACTTCCTCCCCCACCACCTCTGCAAATCCACACCAGGACCTGCAGACAGCTCTGCACACCTTCCACAGCTCAAGCCTGGAGGAACATCTACTATCAGAAATTCAAGAGTCGCTCTCAGCACTTCTTCCCTGCTGCACCCTGCACACACAGGAGTGACAGCAAAGTGACTTTTCCCCTGTGGCCTCAGGAGCATCTTATATTGGGGGGAGCAGCAGTATCACGGTGGCTTTGGTGGGCTGTGGCTCCTTCCTGTGCCTCCTGGAAGCCCTCGAGGTGTTAGCACATCAGCCACTCAACCCCAGCACCACCCTGCTCAGGGCTGAGTGCCAAGGCCCTGCAGGCACCCTGTACCCTCAGAGAAAGTTCAACACCACCTGAGAAAGGGGGATTTGCTCCTTGGCAAGCTCCCTTCCTCCAGTAGGGTTGTCCCATCCCACTGTGGCATTGCTCCCGCCCTGGCTCCTCAGCGCTGGGCAGGACAGCATGTGTCACCCAGCTGCTCAGAGGTATGTTAGAGAAGGCTTCCTTGGGGGAAACAATCCTTATGTAAACACTTAGATTGCTCTAAGGACATGGTTTGCCACCTCTTGAGCTGGGCAGATCAGCAGACATCCATTTAACCTGCCCTCTGGACCCAGTCTCCAGTGGCCCAGCAGAGAGCATGATCTGTCTGCTCAGAGCTATTTCACAGAATCCCACACTCCCTGCATGAATTTGCATCTAACTAGCATTTGCTTAGTGGACCTTACTCAAGGGCCAAAATGTGGTACCTTTCTTTTACCTTGGACTGGTTTCTGATATAAACTGGGTCATCCAAGTGGTAAGCACTGTCAAGCTTAGTACATTTTACAAGATCTTCTCCTTTCACAAGAAGGTATATGAGCCCTTGGCCCAGCCAGCCACGGGGTGTCTACCCACAGATATACTGCACCTCAAAGAACAGGATTAAGACATTCAAATCTCAAGAATAAAACCACCTTCCCCCTCATCCTCACTTTAGTCAGCTGCTACAAATATTACAAATATTATTCACGTTGTCAATACATACCCCACCAGAAAAAATGTTTGTGGTTTTTAAGTAACAGGTCAGCCACACAAATCAAATATTGGGAACAGCTGTCTGCAAAATAAAAAGCATGCACGCAGTGAAATTGAGAATGATCTGGGTGTTGGGTGATCCAGCAGCAGTCACCAGTGTCGGTGGGCCTGGCTCCAAACCTGGCTGCTGAGGGTTTGGTGAGTGACCCGTGCATGCGGAGCCTGGAAGCGCAGCACAGCTTTGGCCAGTGCCACACAGTGGGAGCTGAGTGTTGGGAAGTACTGGGAGGATGGCAGCACCAGCCTCCAACAGGCCTCCCTCTGGCAGCCAGGGGGGCATGGCTGCCACCAGACCTTTTGTTCCTGTTATGAGAAAGAGCTGAAGGCAGAAACTGCTTTTTCACCTCGAGGCATTCCGTCTGCCAGCCATAGCCAGGCTATTAATTCATGAACCAAGTGTGGGTGGGGAGACCGTGCATATCCTTATCTACACCTTCTGAGGAGCATCAAAGTCAAGCAAGTGAAACTACACTGTCTACATTTCTAGTAAAAAACTAATTGTACTCTTCATAGGGGCTGGCATTTAAGTAAAATTAGAATGATCAGTCTATTGTCCCATAGTAGCTGAATGCATTAAAAAAACACAACCAAGAAAACCAAGAAAAAAAACCCAACCCAAAAGAAAACCCAACCAAACAGAAAATCCCACTAAAAAGACCACTGCAAAGAAGTGCCTTTACTCTATTTGTGAATTGTGTAATTAATGGTCAAAGCCAACTGAAGTCATCAGATGACTACCACACTGGAGACTTGGGAAATTACTGGTCACCCTCAAATTTCCCCCTGCTCTTGAAAAAAAAAAAAAATCCCCTTTGTTTCTTGTCCTTTTAGAAATATACTTCCTTATTCCCATTTTCTATCAGCCAAGCTGTAACTCATTCTGACCCACCATTTGCCACCACAGTGGTCACTTCCCCTCCCGAGCAGGCACATTCAGGTGGTTATAGGGAGCCAGTGATTGAGGACACATTTAGGCAGGGAGCTGAATTCCTGCTCGCCTGAGGGTAGCCAGGTGTGCTACATGTGATGGTACTAAAGAACCAGCAGCACTGCTGTAAGAGCTGGGTAAGGAAGGAGGCCTGCTCCTGCACTTGGAAATTATTTCAAAGTAGCAGGATTTTACAGCTTTGAGCTCACACTTTGATTGTGGGTGTGAAGAACAAAACACTTCTTCTCTCTGACTGCACGTCTCAAGATTACACATTTTAACAGCACCAAAACTGGACTGCTGCAGATAATGCTAGTGGAAAACCAAACAACAACAACGAAAACAAATTTAAAAATAATAATCAGGAACTTGTTTTCAGAACATGAAAACATCCCAAGCAAAATACCAGGGAAATGACAAATGAATGATTTTAACAGCCCCTAGATGTTTCCAGCATGGCTCACAGGCAAGTTCCCTCTTGGGGATTTCTGGCTTCTCAATCCTAAACCAATACAACTGCAATTTGTAAAGAAATCAATCCGATCCACTTAATTCCCTGCCTCAAACCCCTGTCCATGAGATGCAAATCATTCCTTTGTGTCTCATGGCAGAGGTAAAATCTGTGCAAATGCTAGAGTGGTGAGCAGTTGGGATGCTTGGCCCCTGATGGAGGGGAATTATCCCTGCCTCTGCAAGTCACTGCCTTGGAAGTGCTGGGGCTTCCCACTTGTGCAAAGCCTTCCCAATAGGAAGGAGTTTAGAGCTATGGGGCCTTAAAAGTCAATCTTTTTTCCCTCCGTGCTGAGGTCAGACAGGGGTCTCTTTTGGCCTGGCCAGACAGGGATCTCTTTTGGCCTGGCTGAGCCGTGGCTCATGGCTTTGTGGTGTGGCTGAATGTGACACTGAGCAGGCTCTACTTTTATGTGTAAAGGAGGGAGGGTGGTTGTTTTGTGGAAGCATCTTCCCTTTAACTAAGATCTGATTCAGATTTTTCCTATAAAAAGCTTTGTTTCAAGGCCAATTTTCTATATCTCCCATGTACATAAAAAACTCCTCTGAAGATGCAAAAAGCTTCTACCATATTTTTTCCTATTTTTTATGGAGTGCTTAGAAGTCTCTCCACTTGCAATTATGCTGACAGAGCCAAATCTTCATGATCACAAATGATTTAAAACATTAAGCATCAAATGTACAGTACAGCCCAGAGACTCAAGTGTTTTCAATAAGCATTAGCAGCTAAAATGTTGCAGTCTCCAAGAATACATTAAAAGCGAGTGAAACCCCAAGGAGCAAAATTTCTGCTATGAAGGAATAATTTGGAAAATACATTCCCAGGCATGTAGGGGAGGAGACAAACCTCAACTTTGACTCAGGAGACAAGACTGGAGAAGCAAAGGCATGTAATAAACACATCAAAACAATATTTAGCCAACAAACTACTATTTAAGGTGGAAAGGATCTGTCTGGTCTTACAAGTAAACCCTGGAAGGTAAAATTTGCTGACTGCAAAATAAACTCTTTCATATAATCCATTACAGCATATCCAAAATTCAATCTCACTGAATGCTTAGGTTTAAGTCAACATGCTTTACACAGTACATTTTCTTATGTAGGCACAAAGAGTTGCAACACAGCAAAGAGAAAAGGAGCAGAAGGCGTGGAGGGTTTGGTGAAGTCCCTTGCCCACTGCAAGTGGAATTCAGGGAAGAAGATTTGCTAGGGGAGGGAGCTGCAGAGAAATGTAAAGTCAGGCCCTACACAGGGGAAAAAGCAACAGCAAAGAGCCACATAGAAGGTCTGTCCCTCTAAATTAAGACCTTCCTGCATTAGGAGTGTCTGTCCCAAGCCAGCCCATGTCCCTTGCAGCACGTGCAGGGGGATGTGACACGTTTGGCTGGGTGGCTGCTGACTGCTCCCTCCTGGGACTGTGCCCTGCTCGTGCTTGGCACTGTGTGGGCCACTCTCTGCAGGTGAATCATTGTTGTGGTGCAAACAGATTTGTCTCTTTGCTCTGCCCTCACCGAGCCTAGGCAGCAACAGCCACAAAAGCCAGACTTCACTCTGGCCACCACTGTAAGGCAGCCCTTTGCCAAGAAAGGATTTCATTAATAAACGTTTTTATTCCACAGCGAGCTGGTCCCACCCTCTCCCAAAAGCCACAGGATTCTGCAGGATTAGGGGTTGAGGAGGTGGAAATACAGAGGTGCTGAGTGCATGGGGCTGGCTCTGCACCTGTTACAGGCATCCTTTGAGCAAGCAAGAACAAAGTGAGCTGAAAAAAAATGAAGTGCTGAGATCTCCAGCTATTCACTGCTCACCAGTGACTCCTCTGAGGTTTCCTTTCCCACAATAAAGCACAGAGCACCCTGCTCTCTCACATGCAAGTGCTGGGTAGATAAATTAGCACACAAAGCTGAGGCATTGAGGTGGGTTGAAAAGTGCTTAGGTAGGCCAAGAGGGTCAGAGTAGGTAAGACAGGTTCTAGTTGGAGGCCAGTAACTCGTTGTGTGCCCCAGGGGTCATTACTGGGTCCAGTCCTGTTCAACATTCTCATTAATGACATGGACAGAGTGGCAGAGGGCACCCCCAGCACATTTGCTGGTGACACCAAGCTGGGCAGAGTGGCTGATATACCACAGAGTCGTGCTGCCATCCAGAGGGACCCTCACAGGCTGGAGAAATGGGCTGGCAGGAATTTCATCAAGTTCAGCAAGGAGAACTGCAAAGTCTTGCACCTGGAGAAGAATAAACCAAGGCACAGGACGTGCTAAGGCCACCCAACTGGAAAGCAGCTTGGCAGTGAAAGACCTGGGGGGTCCCAGTGGACACCAAATTGAACATAAGCCACCATTGCCCTTGTAGAAAAGAGGGCCAATGGTGTACTGGGCTGCATTAGACAAAATATTGCCAGCAGAGGCAGAGAGGGTCCTTCTGCTCTGCTCAGCCCTGGAGAGGCCACAGCAGGAATCCTGGTTTGATTCTGGGCTCTTCTGTACAGACACACAGACATACTGGAGAGAGTGCAGCAAAGGGACACAAAGATCATGAAGACACTGGAGCATGTCTCCTGAGAGGAAAGGCTGAGAAAACTGGCACTGTTCAGCCTGGAGAGGAGAAGGCTCATGGCGATCTCAGTGATGTGTATAAATTCCTGCAGGAAGGGTGCCAGCAGGACAAAGCCAGGCTCTGTGTAGTGGTGTCCAATGATAGGGTCAGAGGCAGCGGGCACAACCTGAAACACAGGTTTTTTGTTTTGTCTGAACATCAAGAAACACTTTTTCACAGTGAGGGCAACTGAGCACTGGCACAGGTTGCCCAGACAGGTTGTGGAGGCTCCATCCTTGCAGATATTCCCAAGGTGTCTCGACACAGTCCTGGGCAGTCGGGTCTGGGTGTCTCTGCTGTAGCAGTGGGGTCGGACCAGCTGCCCTTCAGAGGTCCCATCCAACCTTCCACTCTGTGACTCCCTGAGCACAGAACAGAGCATCCCATGGAAATGCTCATGAGAATGCTGATTTTTGCCATAGGATTTAACTGGTATGTGTTAAACATGGCCAAAATCCTGGTCATAATATGACCTAAATATTGACCACAAAGAATAAATAGAGAAGACTCACAACTCACAGAACATGAGGGTGCCCTGCCTAAAGAAATTGTTGTAATCAAGGAGATCCAGACTGAATTAAGATGTGCGCTTTTGGCACTTGGTCTATCATGTGAAATGAGAACTCCCATTTCTGTGTTTTATGATCATCATCTGCATTGGTTGTTTTTGCTCATGTTGTAGCTGTATGTTACGAACTTGTGTGTGCACATATAGCATTTGTGGCCCTGGCATAAGAAAAATCCCAGATAAAAATAGGACCTCAGTTCTCCAAGCTTGCCTTATAATTGCGTTGTTTTTTCTATTTAATTAGCATTTAAACATTGTTTTTAACCACAGAAATCAGATACCAGAAAAACTTTCATCTTATTCCTGCAAAAGCAAAATGGAGTTTCTAAGTCATAGCACAGCGTGGGAGAAAGTGTGTTTCATGCTCGCTGGAGGAAGTTATTTCAGAATGTGAATTTCATTGCTATTTCTCCTGACTCTCCTGACTAAGAGCTGCCCCTGTTAGCACAGCTACCCCCTCTCTGCAGCCAGGCCTGATGAAGCCACAGGCACATGGAAATAGTGCTGGTTGTGTGGCCCACACACAGGGCTTCATGCCCTCATTTGGGGACTGGAGTCAAGGGAATGTGGAAGGAAGCAGCTCCCAAAGCTGCTGCCATGTTTTACTCCACTGCTCAGGATGTCGAAAGGAGCTGTGCCACCCCTCTGACCATCATATCCAGAGCTGGGGCTGCGTGTGCAAAACAAAATCAGTCATATCATGCAGAAGCAGATTCCAGCTGCTTTGTTATTCAGTATTTCCCACTTGGACTGAGGGCCAGATTAGGTTTCAAACATAACAAAATTCCAGTAATTCTTTTCTTCAGATTTATCACAAATGGGTAGGAATCTTCAGGTTTTTATTCCTCTACAATTTCCATCATATCAAGTTGAAGCCTCTAAAACACTGTCCTCCCCATGTAGATGCTGTTATTGAATGGACAGATGAATGTCAAAATCAGGGATTCTCCTAATTTCTGCTCTACTGCCAGATGAGTAATGGTGACCTGGGATGCAGGGGCTGAGTTGTGGAAAATCCCTGCCTATTGCATCAAAACTGAAAGCACCTGGAGATTTTTGTGTCTACACCCAAAGCTTCCTGAAAATGTTTTGCACTAGAAGAGAAAAAAGGTAATCAAAGCCAGTGGGGAAAGCAAAAAAGGAGAGGCGATGATGATACAATGGAAAGAGGAGGCGCAAACTTCCTGCTGTGTCTCTGTGAAGGGGCTGTTACCACATTTGTTATGCTGCCTTGCCCTCAGAAAGTCCAGCTCCAAATCATCTCTCAACCCTGGGAAATCCCACCAGATGTAAACAGGTACCTGAGGGTGGCTTTGCAGCCAGAGAAGCAGCCCTGGAGGAAGCACAGTGATGAATCTCCCAGCACGAGTGGGGCACGTGGCATGTGCGGCTCTTGCTGAGCTTTCCTCGCTGGCCGCAGCCACCAGCACAGCTGGACTCGGCTGATGGCCTCCAGGACCTGATCCCAGAGGAGCTGCAGCCTGGCATTTCTGCTGGGCTGGGAAACAACATCCATGGCAAGGTCTCCAGCAGCAAAAGGAGGCTGCAGGGAGCCTTCATGGCAGAGAGTGGTGTGCTCTGAGGATGGTGAGAGAAGAGCCGCAGTGGCTCTGAGGTGCACATCTGTTCTGAAATACCCAACATCTGGCTCTGCAAGTAGCATGTGGTGGCTGCCAGGCAGGGATCTGGCTGGAGACATGCCATGGTTAAGGACCATGATGCACATTTCAGGGGAGAGACCCTCTATGCTGAGTGTTGGCACAGGACTCCCTCAGGAGGTGTCCCTGGGTGCCCTGGCTGGGTCCCTGGCAGCAGGGACACCCTGAGACAGCAGATCCTGCTCACTCTGGGATAGATACCTGGGCTGTGGGACTCTGCTTGCTCCCTGCCAGGCCCAAGGAAGTGTCTTTATGCAAACATGGACAAAACAGAAGAAAGCCTAGACCCGGCTTTGAAGCTGAACCTCACTCCTCAAATCCCACACTGGGTTCAGGGAAGGGCAGTATCTTAAATGAGATGGCTGCAAACAGGGGCTTCTCTACCCTGTCTGAGGAGGGATCCCATTTCAGCTCATCCAGGGTTGCAGAGGCAGGGAGCAGATCCCCACAGCTGGGAAGAGGATGCCCTCAGTCCCTCGGCCCATCCCAGAGGGCCTTGCCTGCTGTGCAGCGAGGAGCGCTGCAGCCGGGCTGGGCTTGCTGGAGCCGTGCAAAAGGGTGGAGCTGGGCTGCACTCCTGTAGCACAGCACCTGCTGCACACAGGACAGGAGCGTGTTTTGCACAAAAGAAGAACCCACTTCCTTTGTTCTGCACTGCAAAAAGAAAAATAAAATCAGGTGGAGAGCATTGCTTTCCCTCTGTCTTATTCCCAAGGCCCTGGGCACAGTTGTCACCCTGGACATGGCCGTCAGCCAGAACTTTGGGCCCTTCCGTCTGTTTCTGAGGCTGGTGATGCCACTTGGGTCATGTCCCTCCTCTGTGCAGGGACTGAGACCCTGCCGACCCTCCTTTATCCAAGCCCCCTTTGACACAGCGGCGGCTCTTCCCGCTGCCGTGGGCTCCCACGAGAGGTCCTGAATCCCCAGGCAGGTGGCAGCTGCTGGGTGATCAGCATGTGACTCCCCTCCTGGGATGTGCAGCTCTCTTTTGAGTGCCTGCGTGAGCGCAGAGCCCAGGGGACCGGAGGGGTTGCACAAAGGGCCTGTTTGACTGCTCAGAAAAGTCCCGGGCATACATTTGCATCACGCACCTCCCCGTCCGTCCCGGCCGAGCGCTGATTCTGACCGGTCCGAGGCGCTGTGGGCCCCTGGGTGGAAGCCAGTGGCTTTTGCTGAGCTTCATCCAAATTTATTTCCTCGACGGAGTTAATTTTTTGGAGATAACACTCTGATGTGAGAGACTGCAATGAGGGCGGACAGGAGCTTTGCAGCGTCAGTGCCACAGCGAGCCCCGAATCGGTGTGACCAGAATTTGTTTCAGCTGCAGCTGCATGTCATGCAGTGCTTCAGGGAGATGGGAGCAGAGTCCTGCATCCACTCGCTGGTGTGGGCTCGGGATTTCTGTAGAGGCAACACTTCTCTCATGTTAAATCCATCGCCTGTTTTCACCATCACGATGAAACAGCGCAAGAACATTCGAGCCCCACACCGGTCTGATCAGCTTAACTCTTGACAGATGTGCAAATAGAAAATCCCTGTTTTACTAGGGAGCATTTTTAATAATTTACTCAGCAGTTATTCTGTTATTAGCAGACCTTTCCCTCCGTGTAATATAAACCCTCGAGCAACAAAAGTATCTCAATTAACAGATGCTGGTTAGCCAATTTTCACTATTACTCTTGCTAAGTACCTTCAACTTCTAGTAAATTCATGACAATAATGTGTAATTTCTATACAGATGACTCACAGTGCACAAGTACACAGATTAGTACTGAGTTTAATGTCGCTGTTTTAAAACATTAGAAGCATTATGCAATTAAATAATTAGTTGAGCTTTACTGACCCAGAGTGAAATATGTAAGTTTAGCTTAACTGTATTCTTAACCTTTGTATTTCTTGGCTTCAGTTTTTCGGTAGCATCCCAAATGCCCCGTGATGGGAATTTCCTGTTTTTTTAGGAATTTTTTTGAGGCATGAAACCAGACAGCAGCAAGATCATCACCACCACCGAAAAAACCCAAACCCCAGAACCACTAAAAAAAGCATGAAAATTCCTTTTGGGATTTGAAAACCCTAGTGATCTCCAATAAAAAAGCCACCATGGGGAAGGCCATCCTGCTGGTTGTAGGGCAGGCTGCACTTCTGCAAACATTTTGGGAAATGCTGGGAAGGAAAGTACTCTCCATGCTGTAAGACACACACATACAGGGCTGAGGGATAAATCACAGCCCTGCACTGCTCAGCACTCTGTGGGGACAGAGCCTGCCGAGAAAGTTCCAGCTGGGACACTTTCACCACACAATATATCATCTTAATAATAAGAATATTTTTCTGCTTAGTGCAAATTGTTTCATTCAGCTCAGTCTCTGCCCTAAGGATCTGTGCCTGGAGATGTCCCTGTGCGTGTGTGAAATGCAAATCTGGGTTTCACCACAGGCACAGCCTGGCTTGCACTGGCCGCAGGCACAATAAGCTCCCTGGAAGATCTGCCACAACTTTATTGTAAAAGCTGCTGTGGTCCGATCGTGCTGCCGTGGCCGTGCGTGTGTGCCCCGGGTGAGCACTCTGGACCGCACGTGAACAAGATCTGAAGTTGTTTTCATCGTTCAGTTGCATTTTGCATCCTTGTAGAAGTTTTCAGAGTAAAACCCGAAGTCGGCTCAGATGTCGGGAGCGATTGCCGCGCAGGTACAGTCATTTATCTTCTCACAGCCACTACTGAGAATATCCCCCGCGGCGGCAGCGTGCCTCTCACATACCGAAAGAGAAAAAAAAA